>JAZGTK010012389.1:0-14966 GCA_036877625.1 Ambastaia sidthimunki
AAACACAGAAAAAGATTCGAGACATCATTCAAGAACTTTACACAAATAAATACATAAATAAAAAACAAAGAACTTACTTATTTGGTCCAGACCCTCCTAGGCCAAGACAGTTTTATCTGCTTCCCAAAATCCACAAATCCCCAGAGCAGTGGACGATTCCCTTTGAGGTCCCCTGTGGCCGCCCCATAGTCAGCGACTGCTCATCTGAATCCAGTCGAGTTGCAGAATATATTGACCATTTTATTAATCCGCTATCTCAAAAACATCATAGTTATATTAAGGACACATATGACTTTGTTAACAAACTAAAACATCTAAAGGTTCCACCTTCTACATTGTTTTTCACTATAGATATTAGCTCACTCTATACAAATATAGATACAACACTTGGTCTGCAAGCCATTACAAGGGCATTTCATAAATATCCGGACCCCACAAGACCAGACAGAGAGATTTTACAGCTCCTGGAACTCAGTTTGACCTGTAAAGATTTTGAATTCAATGACCAATACTATTTACAAATTGATGTTACAGCTATGGGTAAAAAATTTGCCCCGGCATATGCAAACATATACATGAGCATGTGGGAGGAAACGGTGTTCCCTAAATGCACTAAGCTACCAATAAAATATTACAGATACCTGGACGATATTTTTGGCCTATGGGAATATTCAGTGGAGGATTTTCTTGTATTCTTACAAGTACTTAATGAACATCACGCGGCCATTAAACTCACTCATAATCTACAAACTGAAAAAATAGAATTTTTAGATACACAGGTCTTTTTCAGCCAACACATAACAATACAAAAGGGTTAGCAACTAGAGTCTTTTTTAAAGAAACAGATAGACATGCCCTGCTGCATAAGTCCAGTTACCACCCAAAACACACATACAGAGGCCTCATCAAATCACAGCTCATCAGATTCTATAGAATATGTACCTGTCCAGAGGACGTAGAGGCAGCGACGGACACGCTCTTCAAAGCCTTGAGACCCAGGGGCTATTCGAGAAGATTCCTGAGAAACATCAAGGCAGAAGTTAGAAATACATTTCAAATGGATGCTTTAGATATTCAAAGGGAAAATAGCAAGATGATACCCTTAATGGTAATATATTCGCAGTCTCTGAGCCAATTGGGGGGAGATCTGAAGAGTCATTTTAGGGAGGCACAGGAGAAACAAATAGGTTTGGAAGACCACAGATTGATTATGGCATATAGGAGAAACAAAAACTTAAAGGACATTTTAGTGAAAGCAAAATTAACATACAAAAAGCCAAAGCCAGACATTAACAAATATTTTTACAAGTCACAGTTTATTTTAAACAGTCTGACAGGAGTGGGCAGAATCATTACGGGTAACATGGAATTGAAAACGTCAAATCTAGTATACGTGATTGAGTGCACTTTATGTCAGAAACTGTATGTAGGGGAAACAAAAAACACAATGGAAACCAGGTTAAAACAACATCTGTATTACATGAAAAAAGGCAATAAGAAATCAGTCCTGTACAATCACTTCGACTTGCATTCGGTGAATTACTTACGGATAATGGGCTTACAATGTGACGCCACATGGTCCAGAGGCCACCGACAAGCAGCAGAGAGAAGATGGATACAAGTGCTCAATACTATCGATCCTAATGGGTTAAACGAGAAATTTTACTGATTTTAGTTATCTTAATTACTTTTAAAGCGGTTTTATGGAGTATGATTTTAAACTTACCTTTCTCTTTTAACCCATTTTTATCAAAGTCGGTGGAAACTAGAATAAAGCACACTTTTCTACTCCTAACCTTTCTTTAAAGAGCTGCAGGTGTGCTGTCGGAGTGGTGGTGCCACCTGCAGGCAAACTTCGTGTGAAACAGAGTAGTGAGGAAAGAAGAATTCAAAATAAAAGTCCGGAAATTGCTGAGAGGTGTATATTTAGTTTTATAAAATTTATTCCTCCTGTATTTATGGATTTTACGTCTTGGTTCCTTATTTATCTATCTATTTATTTATTTAATGCTATTTATTTATTTATTTATTTAACCATCGGTTTTACAAACCATAATTATTTTTAGAATGATTTTTAACATGATAAGCAGGACAACTCACATGCACACATCACACAGCGTTGATACACATTTATTTTTATATGGTTTGCAGTGGACACACAATCAATGCACTTAATAAACTATTGCACTTATATCACTTTTTTCACTTTATAATTTTTTTTGTACACACCATATTTTGTACTCGTAATGGCACTTATTTATTTATTGATTTATTTAATTTGTTTTCTTTCTTTGGGTTATTATAAATGTGTGTTGATGTGTGCTTGTCAGTTGCTTTCCCTCAAATAAAACCCCCCTTTTTTTTTTTTTTTTTAAATTAATGGAGAAATAGATTTTTTTATGGCAAATATACACTCTCTCATGTAATCCTGGACCAATTTTAGAACCCACTTCTTCTGTTTTAATAGCAATTGATCCAGCTCTCTAAATGTTATACTAAATTTTAGGGACATGTTAATTCAAGGATTTTAAATGATTTTTGTTAATTAATAACCTAAAATAAACAATAAAAAATGTAAAAATTGAAAATGATTTTTAAATTCATTTTGGAGAGAGATTATAAAAAGGCAAACCAGCTTTGGAGCTCATAACCACTTTAAAGCTGAAGAAAAACAGACAAATTGATTGAAAATAGGCATTAAAAAATGTATACTAAATTTTAGGGACATGTAAATTCAAAGATTTTAAATTATTCTTGTTACTTAATAACCTAAAATAAACAACAAAAAAATTTAAAATTAAAAATTATTTTTAAATTCATTTTGGAGAAAGATTATAAAAAGGCAAACCAGTATTGGAGCTCATTCTGCTTGTGACCTCCAAAGAGTGAACAACATCTTAAATCTTTTCAAACCAAAAAAAACTTATTAATGACAAAAAATCATTGTTAAATCTACTTTGGTGAGAGACTATAAAAGAGCAAACTAGCCTTAGAGCTCATTTTGCTTGTGACTACCAAAGAGTGAACATCATCTCAGATCTCTCCATTATTAATTTACTATCATTCATCTTGGAATACCACCTATTCCAAGCTTGCCTGAAGAAGATACCTTTGGTATCGAAACGTTGCAACTTTAAGCTTGGACAATTTTAAATGTTTACTCAAATGGATAGACAAATGGATTGGGAACACGTACGCTATGGGAAAGCACGAAGGACACCTCGTAGACGTATAGATGTTGTTACTTTTGACTATGACAATCGATCTGATCCCTTTTCACAGGATGATCAGTATCGTAATCCCTCCCGATACGGACGAGGGTCTACTAAGATTTGGACTATTCTAATCACTCAACTATCGAATTAGGACACAGGAAACGTGATGCCTTCCAAAACAGGAGAGCACAACGTTCCTATAATCAAACTAGGACTTTCTATGGTGCCTCTCACAATGAGAAGGTGGGCAAACTCAAGAAAATACGCATGACAACAAAGGATAATTACATCCCAGCTAGTCCACATCTTAGATCAATGGTGAAATCCATGTTCAAATTAATCCGTTTAATTCATCACTTGCAAAATGTCACCACGAAAAATGATGGCAACCAACCCATAACCTTTCAGAGGATAGAAAAATATCTCACAGACATTATCAAACCAGCATTCCCTACCAGTAGATTGAAGGAAATGTTGGAGGGTAATGCCAAAAATTGGACGTACACAACCCAACTGATTTTGGAAGACCATTATGACATGATCATTAAGGATACCTTGGAAGAACTTGTTGGTTCAGTAAAAGGAGATTGGAATTCTGCTTTTGAAATTGCTGTAAGATGGGCTACCCGCAATTTGGGACCCAGACTCCAACCTGAAACAATTGAACATGCTAAAGCATTACTTACAGCAGAATTACCAACGATCTCAGGGGAAGTGGACAGGTAACGAAGAACTACTACCCAACCAAAGGGGGAATGACTGGTCTTGTGATGCAGATTTTCCTCCATTACCTCCTGCACGGGGGTCTTTGTCGTTAACCCAAAGTCGGGCACAATCAGCACCTAAAGAGCAAAGAGTTCAATCACGACAGTCTTACAACCCTTGTGTGGTAATGACTCCGCTTATTGAGTTGGAACCGTGTCCGTCTACTCAACAAATATCGGAGCCAGGAACGGCTCCACAGGGATCTACAGTCTCAACGGAGGCATCTGACAAACCAGACAGACTGGTGTTGGTCCATGAACGCAGACCAACTTTAGCTCCCCTAAGATTGGATTTTTCACTTTGTTCCAGCCCCTCTGTTGAACTTCCAAATCTACCACAGACCTCTTCGCCTCAGATAGTGGAGTCAAGGCCACAACGGCTTCCTTCACCAATGACGGAACTTAGTCTTTCAACTCCAGATCTAGAATCAACAGAAAAGAGTCCCCAACGATCACGAGTACAAACAGAAAACAGGACTTCCTCCTTCTCCATATCACTCACTCCAACAGGCAAACCAACAAGACACATTAACACACATAGAAAGATGTCTGATTGGAGCCTGGCAGTGAGGAAAAAATGGCTGGTTCTTGGGGATTCAAACTTGTCAAGAATCTCCACATTTCAGATTCCAGACTTGCAAATAGATAGCTACCCAGGAGCAATGTTCTTGCATGCAGAAAGTTTAATCAAGAAGGCTACATTGGCGATAGCCGCTGAGAAGGTTGTGCTTGCCTTTGGCATAAACAATAGAAATCAAAAACTGAAGGAAACTGCAGTAAAACAACTGCAAAAATCCTACAGGGCGGCTAAGCAAAAGTTCCCATATGCAGAAATTTGGGTTCCGTTGATAAATTTTTCACGGAGTCTTCCACTTGAACAACAATCAGTCCTGGAGCGATTAAATTCACACATTAAAAAATACATGGGGTTTATTCCACCCCTACCCAACGACGAGTTTCAGGTTGACCGTGATTTGGTTCACTGGACACCTGAAACGGGCAGAGCCATGTTACGACATTGGGCTATACATTTAAAATACTTAACCCCGTAAGCCTTATAAATGAGGAGGGATTTAAGTCCGTTATTAATCTTGCTAAAAATTTCATTCTAAAGCCAACACAAATTTCATTACTTACTCGGGGTCTTACATTTATTCCAACTATTAATTTGGCTAAAAATCGTAAAGAACAGTTAGAATTGGATTTACAAATTTATCATCGAAGATTACAATTGGAAGCTTTTTTTGAAGGGAAAAGAGAAACCACTCAAATTCCTTTTACCCCGAAATCAGATTGGACCCCGTCCCTTACTCGATTACCCTTACCTATCAGACAGATCGTATCGGCGGATAATTATACATTTCGTCACTTAAATTGGGGACATAGAGTAAAATCAAATTTAACTAAACACGAGATTACAGCACTCCACCAATTGCAAACAAATAAACACATAGTAATAAAGCCTGCGGACAAAGGAAATGCAATTGTCATTTTGGACCGTGATCAATATGTTTGGGAGGGTTGTAGACAACTAAATAATTCACAACACTACATAAAATTATCAAAACCGATTTATTTAGATACTGCCAAAAAGATTAAAGAGATTTTAGATAGTTTATTCAGAGATGGTTACATCAATCGAAAACAAAAACAATACCTAATGGGCAGTGACGTACCAAGACCAAGGATATTTTATTTATTGCTGAAAATACACAAGGACCCAGAAACTTGGAGTAAACCGATGGAAATTTCTCCTAGAAGACCGATTGTATCGGATTGCAATAGTGAAACCTACTGTGTTGCGGAGTATATTGAATTTTTTTTAAATCCCATTTCTCAGAAACATCCCAGCTACCTTAAGGACTCTTATGACTTCATAGAGAAAGTGGGTCAATTGAAGATTCCCCCAAATGCTTTTTTTTTACAATCGACATAGATAGCCTCTACACAAATATAGACACACAATTAAGCTTACAGGCTGTTCAAAAATGTTTTCAAACCTACCCAGATCCAAGAAGGCCAGATAAATACTTGCTTTAATTGTTAGAGATTAGTTTGGCTAGAAGTGATTTTGAATTTGACTCACAATTTTATCTTCAGATCAAAGGAACGGCCATGGGCAAGAAATTTGCGCCCTCCTATGCCAATATATTTATGGCCAATTGGGAGGAATCGGCGTTAGAAACATTTCCTCTGAAGCCACTGCATTATTATTGGTTTTTGGATGATATATGGGGTGTATGGGAACACTCGAGGGAACAATTCGTTGATGTTGCCGAAAATTTAAATACACATCAAAATTAAATTAAAATTAAGTATACAATTCATGACAAAGAGGTAATTTTTTGGATATAGTTTCATATAAAGGTCTAAAATTTCAAGCAACCGGACAATTGGATTTCAAAGTATATTTTAAGGACACTGATACTCATGCATTGCCGTTTAAGTCAAGCTACCATCCGAAGCACGCTTACAGAGGGCTAGTCAAGTCTCAACTTTTAAAATTCCATAGAATCTGCTCCAATAAGGAACAGTTTTATGAAGCTACAAAAACATTATTCTCTGCCCTGAGAAAGAGAGGTTATTCTCAATCTTTTCTGAGAACATCTCTAAAGACATTTCTTAAAACAAAAGAGAGTACAGATACTACTTTAAAAATAATACCCATGGTTTCTACGTACTCTGAGATGAGTGTACAATTAAACCGGGCCTGGCTTCCTTCGGGGACTGGGCTCTGGATTTTATAAATCCTAACCCTAACGTAAACAACCAATTTCATCCCTAAAGAGGCCCTTCCATTTACACCAGCTATCTTGAAGTTCAGGGTTGATATTGGCATTATCTAAATAACAAAAGCAAGCCGAAAGCTTACAGCACCTGGTATTCCCAGGAAGTTTACTGTCCAAGTACTAACCAGGCCCAACCCGGGATGGCTTCCGAGATCAAACGAGATCGGGCACGCTCAGGGTGGTGTGGCCGTAAGCGAAGACACCGGTGAACAGCGGGCTGTTTAAAAATGTCCCATATCTCTTCGTTGACACGCTTCTGGCCAGCAAGCACAAGAATAGCAGAGTCCTTCCTTTCCAGCATTGTCACAGCCAGTCAACAATATTTCATTGTGCCGTTCTTAAAATATCCGCACCTCCACCATGGGCATCTTAAAACTTTTTTCCTTTCTTGTCCTGCTGGTTTGTTTGTATTATTTTTGTTTAATTGTTTGCAATTTCCAGTAATGTGCACTCCTATTATAAAACTTCCATTGTAGCCCGTTTCCCCATCGATATGCACACATGCAGAAATTCTTCCTCCAAACCACAACGACTCACAAAAAGCCCCGGATCTGTCGTTTTCATTCGATCCGTTTCAGCTGTAGGCATACAACATTTATTTCACGAATGCTCTTACGCTTCATTTTACTCGGACTGTCCCTAAAATACCTATTAAAACAACCCTAAACCAAAGCGTTCCAAACCAAACTTAATGTGGTACTTTAAATAAACAAACTTTAAACGTGCTTTCAGTGTATTTCACGAACGCTCTTGCGTATCATTCCATGTTGGACTGTCCTAAAATACATGTTAAAACAATGCTTAATCAGGGCGTTTACCTTTAAACCACTTAATTTTGCTTTTAAACCACTTAAAAGTAATTAACCCATTTTTGAAGGTGCTTTTAATATATTTCTTAGTTTGTCAAAATGTAATTTTCTCCCAGTAAAAGGGAAAATCCCTTTGTATGCTATGTTTCGTAACACCTTTTTGAGATTATGTGAAAAAAAGAAACAGGGAATCTCGTAACACTGTCCAACATCAGGCCAAGGAATTGCGAGGTAGTTTGAATACATTTTTAAATAGCTTATATTTGGATCATGTTCAATTCACTTTGTAATATACACGTTTTTATAGTTTCTCTGTGTAGACTATATTGTACCAAAACTCGTTTGCAATGCCCACTGCAAATTGTTTATAATAATAATAAAGCAATTGCTAAAAACAAAACAGGACAAATGTATAATTCATCACCAGTTGAAAACACTTGTACATACGAGAGAAGCAGAAAACAAACAGAAATTACCTGTAGTTATCTCTCTCCAGTAAATAATGGCCACCCTCAAGATGACATTAGATTTTGGCAAAAATATTTTCTTTACTTTTTTTGCAATTTAAACAGTATACATAGTAATTGACCAGGGATTGTAATTGCTTTTATTCAATGGAAAACATACAATTGTGATCATTTGCAGTTAAGGTCTACTTAACGTAAACAACCAATTTTCAACCAATTTCATCCCTGAAGAAGCCCTTCCATTTACACCAGCTATCTTGAAGTTGGCCGGTGGCCGCATTTAGTAAACAAAACCGCTATGGCGGCCTACAAGGACTCGGAGAGTAGCGGCGACGATGAATACACCTGAAAGTACTGCAAAATCGAGTAAAAGTGTAAATAAACAGTGCTACATGCATTTAACATCCGTGAAACGCGAACAGGAACAGGATTTTACACTTACGCGATGGATTACACATCACAAAGTGGCTTGGATTGCAGGGTGAAAGTCGAGCATTGGCAGACATAAATAAACATTACTGCTATATTGAGTTTCACAATATTCCCGAAGACGCTGCCTTTCACCCTACGTGCTACAGGCGGTTTATAGATAAAAGATGGATGAAATTAGCTGATAAACGGATTTGGCAGATTGAAGCTGAAGATGCCGACAAACTCAAGGATACGCCGTTGGGTATCTCCGTCTCAAAAGACACTGCAAAGAAGAAACTTAGGTCAAGAACAGGCCTGATTTCCCCTAGCTGATGTTTCATGCCCCTACCAAGCGCAACATCTGTTGTGCTGGGACCAAGACTGGTGTAAATATTACTCAAAATGGTGCCTTTGTGTAAATGTTTATCTTAGACTCAAACACATTTTTTACTCAACTGCAATAACATCTTTTAATGCTGCTAAAAATAATGTGCAATAACCACTTTTAAAGCTGCTTAAAATAATGTTCCATTGTTTTATGCTGCTCATGTGTATGAATGCTCATGTATACGTGTACGTACGCTCATGCTGCACGTGTATGTGTGTATGTATGCTCATGTTGCTGTTTTAGACTCAATGAAGGAAACACAGACTGGAGAACACTTAATTTCTTGTACATATACATGTTTGTCATTGAATGTTGCACTGACTGGAGTACACTTTACATTTCGTTGTACCTATGACAATAAAGAGCTATTCTATTCTATCATCATGTTCGTAAAGGTGATAGTTTCACAAGTGCTCCTAAGGTTCACAAGTGGTAATAATAAACCTAAAAACAGAAGTTTCTGCATGATTATTTTATTCACATTCATTCATTACATTGCAGTAATTTATCAGATAATTTCATCCAAAGCTACTTAAGTGAATTTAGATAAGCAAGACAACTGCTAGTCCCATAGATAGATAAATAGATGATAGATATATTTTATTTATCCAGCAATGGTATCCATAGTGCCAGTGCAAGTACATTACCAGTGCAAAACCTACATTACACAGTTTAAATTGCATAGTGTCCATACAGACAAATTGACAGACCAGCTTGCCTGTATAGTCAATATAGAACTTACACCACACGGGGCAATGGCTAATATAGCCAGTAACGAGTCAATATAGCATAATATACAAGCATCCACGAGCATAATCTGTGCTGAAATACCAACACTTGACCAAATATTTATAAACACAGTGCTATATGCTGTAAGAGGACGGATCAGGGTACGTACAACTACACAATTATGGTGAGTACACGTGGCGTACATGGGTTATAGCCACTGCCTATGGTAAATGGCCAGTTATGAAAACAAATAACGGCAATTTTTCAGAGTTCACCTAATTGTCTATTTGCCTCTCAAATCGTTATGGGTATGACATGCATAGTGCGTTGTCTATAATGCTTTTTGCTCACGCACTTTCATGCATTTTCTTCAACGTCGCTGCTACTCTCCGAGTCCTTGCACGCCGCCATTGTGGATTTGTTTACTAAATGCGGCCACCGCATTGATCTAAAACGATCACGTGACAGCCGTTTTACTACTTTCTCAAAACTACTTTTACTACTTTCTCAGTACGAGCGTACTTATTTTATGAAGTAAACAGTACGTAGATGTCAGAAGTCGGAACGAGATGAAACGAAAACAGAGTTCACCTTATGGCCTACACCATTTACAAAGCTTTTATAAACGTGCAATGCAGATAAAACGTTTTGCTGATACACATGTAATGTAAATGTTGGACTTGAACAAACTTCTGCAGACATTTAATTTACCCTTTAGCTTGATTTACTTTATTGTCTCGGATGGGAGCTAAGGGTTAAATGGGTGGTTTTCGTCACTGCTGTGGGCGGTGTCTTCTGCTGATGGGGCGTGGCCTGACCGTGTGTCATGTGTGCTGTCTCTTTATTCTGCTGCTGCTGTTGTTGTCTCGCGCTACATCGATCTCGCTCCCGTCAGACAGCAGGTGAGATTCAGAGCTCACGTGTGAGTTTAATGATGAAAAGCAACATTAACTCATAACCAGTCAGTAAACTCATAACATATTTAATTCCTCAGACTTCATGTGCTTGTATGTGTTATCAATGCTAACTGTGCCGATGAGCTCATTGTTGATATATTGTTGACAATATTATTATATATATTGTTATATATATTTTGCTCTTTTCACCGTGTTACTGCAGTTTGTTGGTTAGTTAAGTTAAATATACTAGACTAACACATTAAACCGTGTTCAGTTCCCCAAAAAACTCGACACGTGGCATTAAAGCCAAACACAAACTTTGTATTCAATCTTATTATTTTTAAACTTTAATAACTGTTTGATTTTAACTTTAAACTACAATTTGACATGTTCAGGATAATCTCACACTATTTGGTTGTGTGTGAATGGTGAAATTTATAATCATGAATGAAATTATTTTCGGATATTAGCTGTATTGAAAGTGTGTGTGAGTCTGCAGTCCTGTGTGTTTAGACTGTATGTCAGTATTTGTGATATATAGGAATGGACTATAGTGTGAGTTCATTGAATGGAGTTTGTGTCCCGCATCTTTAAATGTAAACACGTGTCATCCCAGAAAATGTGTGAGAGATCAGACAAGGGTACCAAAGGGTCCAGGGCTGTGCCATCTGCATGTGGTTTCCGGTTTTTACACTTGGGATGGGATGGAAAGCAATGGCTTATAATTAAAATATGTTTTAAGCATTCATTCAAGTTTTAAAGGATAGATTGTAATAGTCTCAGTATATCCTTAGAACAGATTAGCCTAACCAGATGTCAAATGCCAAAAGAGCACTTTTGTGTACGAGTTTAAGCCCAGATTAGCTGATATGGGGGAGATGAAACATTATATGGGTAATCTAACAATAATAGCATAATGATATTTTATCCATGTGTTTTTCAGCCATTCATCTACAGCTAATCTTAGGTCCGATGACACATCAGTGACATGCATTTCCTCTTTTACATACTCACTTGACATCAGGGTTCATTTGTTCACTCACTTGTCAGGATGTGCACAATTGGTCGGCTTCCTTCTTCTCTCTCCGGCAGCATCTTGTAATCAGTCAGTCAATCGGTGGTTCTGTCATGTGGCCTGTGACGTCATTCCATGTTTGTTGAGCTTTTGTTTTGACCTGAATATCACTCTGCTTGTGTAGGACCAACTGTCTGCGGGGCTCTGGATCCAGCAGACCGAGCGGCAGTTTTAATGCAGTGACGTGACGTGACGGCGGGTTGGTGGCATTGTGCGTTGATGACTCCTGCTGTTTAGCTGCCTGCTCATCCCCACCTCTACTGCCAACCCCCCTCTTTCTTTCTCCATCACAGCACCAGGATCAGCCATGTTGGGCACAGAATCCTCATGTAAGTAGCCCATCCTCCATCACAGCTGCAGGCCTGCGTCTTTATCCTGGATGCATTGCCTGCATGCACAATTCATCTTCACATTTGCTTTTGTTTGTCCTGTTATTCATCTCGCAGTTCTCTGATTTTCTGTCTGTTTCTTCATTGACTTGCAGGCCTATGAGACTGTGGTAGATACCATTCACCCTAAAAGAAAAAAAAACATGCATGAATGCACCTCACACCTGCCTCTGTACCTTCTGCTATCTGTGTGTAGTATTCTGTCATCTTTGCTCCTTTTTATTGACTGAAAATTTTTAATGTCACATGAAATATTCTGCAAGTGGTGCTGAATTATGGTACAGACTTCAATGCATGGGATAAACACTGCTAAAGCTCATCAGTACAGTTTGCCAGTGTGCATGTGACTGTATTAGAAATGACTTGCTACACTGAACATCCCTAAAGAATAGATAGTTTTAAATGTACACATGCTTTTTGTTTTTTCTTTTTACTCAAATGTCTTCTTAAATGTCGAGACTTGCTGTAAATGATAAATGCAGTTAAATGTCTTGTTTTGGGTGTGTCTATTAACGACCAGACATAACAGATGTGCCAGGTTCTAAAATAATTGTAGGGTTGATTTTGGGATAAGTCAATGTTGTATTTTAAGTGAAGGGTTTTGGGACTACATTTTACACTCTCAGCAAAATAGTTTGTATTTTGCTAAAACTATATTTAAAAAATAGTTTTAGTTATTTGATTATCTGTGTGTTTTAGTTATTACATTGTGCGTGCGTGTGTGTAAAGGTTGATGGGATGATGCAGTAGAAAGCAGCTGTATGTTTGTGGATCTAAGTCACTGTGAAGCTTCAAAGATCTCAGATCAGATGTTACACACAGTCTGCGTGTCCCCATGTGTGCGCGTGTGCCAGGCTCATGAAGGGAGGTTCTGTGTGTGTTTAAGTGAGACACTCCAGCCAAGTGAATGAACAGAGCTGTGTCGTGTGTTAAACACAGTCTGTCCTAGCTTCCCTCATCATATTTGTCTTATTTGGACAAATTTCACCTGCTCCTCTGTTTCAGTTCAAAGATCAAACACAATGTAAACTGGGCATCTGAGGTTCTCTGTGTGAGCTGTAATGGGGGTTAAGTTAGCATGTGATGAGAATGTTGCTCTAACTTTTTTTATAAGTTAAGCATCTCAGAACCAGAATTTAAAATAGTAAGTTTTAAAACCTGTTAACATTTGTTAACTTGTTAACATACTCTAGCATGATTTCAGCATGTTTAACATGGTGATTATGTGTTCTAACATGATGTTTACATGTTTTAGCGTTAGTTAGCATGATTTTTAACACTTTTAGATGCCACCTTTTAGGGACAATGTAAGCCCTCCTTATACCTACCCTAACCACACCCGATACTTTCTTTCGATTATGTCCTTCATTTTCATTGGAAATAAATGCCTTTCCAATATGATGTGACATTTGAAAAGGGAGAAAAAAGAAAGCTTAGCAAAAGGCGGATACAAACTCGGGTCAACCGTGTTAAAAATGACTGCGACACATGCTTTACCATCTACGCCAATAGTGCAGTAGCAAAGTTAGTGTAAATAGCCTCTGCCAACAAGGTGGGTTAGGGTTAGGTGCAAATGGACACTCTGTAATTAATTCTGATAAACCGGTAGTGGATTGGAGTCATATTGGGTAATTAAGTGGCATTGGTGATTTGCTTATGGATGGTACACTGACTTTATAGAGATTTATTTGTTGTACATAAATGTCCATTTTATAATTAATGGATAGGCCTAATTGATTGTTACGAAACTTAAATTAAAATTTACAGTGTGCTCACATGCAGGCTGTGCGCTATGCATCCAGAGTACTTTATCCATGTGATATTTCGTGTTACCATCGGAGGTCACTAAAATGCAGTCTAGAAAACTTTGCGGGAGCGCACGATTACATGCATGGTCAAAAGGTAAAACTTTTTTACGCATAAAATTTCTTTATAAATCCCTACTTTTGCGAGTAATGTTGCTACCGCAAATTTCACCCTGCTTCACCCAACTTTTTCTTGCGTAAAAGGCTTTATAAATGAGGCCCCAGGTCTCTCAGATTTGAAGGGTGCCTTCTTGCAACAGCAATTTTGAGATCTCTCCCTAGGTGTATAATGGGATTTAGATCCTGACTCATTGCTGGCCACTTCAGAACTCACCAGCGCTTTGTCTCCAACCATTTCTTGGTGCTTTTTGAGGTGTTTTGTGTCATTGTCCTGCTGAAACACCCATGACCTCTGACGCAGATACAGCTTTCTGACACTAGGCCCTACATTGCAGCCCAAAATCTTTTGATAGTCTTAAGATTTTATGAATCCTTGCATACAGTAAAGGCACCCAGTGCCAGAGGTAGCAAAACAACCCCAGAACTTCTTTGAACCTCCACCATGTTTGACTGTAGGTACTGTGTACTTTTCTTTGTAAGCCTCATTCTGTCTTCTGTAAACAGTTGAATGACGTGCTTTTCCGAAAAGCTCTACCTTAGTCTCATGTCCACAAAACGTTCTCCCAGAAGGATTGAGGCTTACTCAGGTACATTTTTGCAAATGTCAGTCTGGCTTTTTTATGTCTCTTTGTCAGCAGTGGGGTTCTCCTCTGTCTCCTGCCATAGTGCTTTATCTCATTCAGGTGATGACGTAAGGTCCGAGCTGACACTTTTGCAACCTGACTCTGCAGGACAGCCTGAATTTGTGTGGATGGTTTTTCCACCATTCAAACTATCCGGCGTTGCATTCTTTCGTACATTTTTGTCTTCCATCCATGTCCAGGGAGATTAGCCACAGTTTCATGGGTTATAAACTTCTTGATTATATTACGCACAGTGGACAAAGGAACTTCAGGATCTCTGGAGATGGTCTTGTAACCTTGAGATTGTTCATATTTTTCCACAATTGTGCTTCTTAGGTCCTCAGACAATTCTCGTCTCTTCTTTCTCTTCTCCATGCTTAGTGTGACACACAGGCACACAACACAAAGGTTGAGTCAACTTTTATACATTCTAACTGGCTTCAGGTGTGATTTCTATATTGCCAGCACCTGTTACTTGCCACA
>JAZGTK010012391.1:0-11525 GCA_036877625.1 Ambastaia sidthimunki
GCTAGCAGTCCTTCAACAATCTGCTAAACTAGCATGTCTGTCATCAAGAGTTTGTTTATCCATTACAAAACACAGCAAATGTCAAACTCTGCAAGCTAATGTTAAAAATTAGGTCACCGTTTCATTAATGCAGGTACATGATTAGCACTAGCGTTCAGGAATCTATAAAAAACAGTAGTAGCAAAACAATGCGTCTTTATAATAGCAGTACAGATAATGTCATTATTTCTGATTACTGAGACACAAACACAGAACGTGAAGCTGCTCTGTATGTCGAAGGTCTGTGAAATCATTAACTTCACATTTCCAACATCAGCAAACACACAAATGCTGTTATTGTCAGATATGATCTAATGTGTGACTTTAACAAAACCATCTAATTTTCTAGACATAACAAAACAACAGAATTCATTTTACAATGACCAAGATAAATGTAATTTTTTCCATTATAGGTGATTCTTTGTTTAAATTAAAAAGTTTATTGGCTAAGTTTTCTTAAATAAAAAATAGTTGATTGATCAAGTTTTGTATGTTTTATTAATAAATAAGTGTATTTATACTTTTGTTGTAATAAAAAGAAAAAGTGAAACAAATGTCTGAAAATTTGCATTGTAGGTTAGAAATAAAGCTTTCAAATATAACATTAAAATGGATTTGACTGCCCAAATCCCAAAAACGTTTTATCAATATTGGTGATAATATTTGGAATAATACATAGCATTGCTCAAACCTACCATTTATTTTCAAATAACAAAAAGACAACCAACAGTTTTTAAGCACATAAACAAACATGAAAACAATATGAACTTGTTTCACATTTATAATCATCAAGGTGTGTGAAATATACAAATAAAAACTGAGGCAGTAATTATTCTGAGGATCTATTTGAATCTAAAATCTATATGAATTCAAGAGCAGACATTTGAACATCCTACATCAGAGCACTGTGATGCACATGCCCATCTTCTTTATCTGCAGAATTAAAATCTATAGCTTTCAACATTCATTCAAGACAAGATATTGACTAGTTAACTGTTCAGAAATAATGTCTTTACTTCTCTGTGTCTTATACAGAAATCAATGTCTCCTGGTTCAGTCCTGTTGCTGGTCAGGTCTGTTGCTGTGTGTTGCTCTTGCTCCCGTCAGAACTTGTGTCCAACATTGTTATTTACAGTTGTTGGGTGATTTTGAAAATTCCTGTACTATAACATTCACACCAATGAATAAACTGTGAAATGAATATGAACTGTGAAAGAAAAAAAGATAGAGAGAGAGAGAGAGAGAGAAAGTGAGGGAGAGAGAGGCGTAGGAAATTCAATAGCCATTCCAAGTTGGAAACCAAAATTGCATTCTTGGATGTTTCTCTCTGTTTTTGCACAGCTGGCTGATTCAAATTCAGTTTTTTGTGGCACTTGTCCTCATATATGCATAGTTCACAAATAAATTTGCTCAGTTGTGCAGGCCCTCCAGTTTGGGTGACTGTCTGCTCAGACTCTCTCCAGATGAGCTTGGTGACACGCCACTCATTCTCACTGACACCTGAGCACAGCCAGCGTCTGTCCAAATCAACATGAATCATCAACACCTTGAGCTTTCTGACTACGGCCAAACGCTTAAATCAACTTTGCAGTGCCGTGTATCATCTGCTCTTTTACAGAATATAATCTGTATAAACACTCGTGGATTTTGGGTGAAGAGAAACTGAAGAGTGTGATAAACTCCATTCTTTAAAGTTTTCTCTGGTGAATTATCTGTTCTTGCTTCTCTGATCTGGCCAGTATTAAAGCATCAAGCATTACTTCAAGAATGTTTTTGATAACTCCAAAAGAACTTTTAGAAAACATTAGCCAACGTACTGGGAGCAATCCCTGTATATTGTAATTTGTAATCAGTACCAGATTACATTTTAGAAGCAATCTAAAAATTGCAGAGAGGATGATACAACTGGAATATTTCCAAATGGTTGAGCTCCTTTAGTTATACACCAGCTCCATGTAGCTTTTCTCAGGTTAGACAGATATAATCAGCAGCGTCTAACCCACTAATTAAACATACAATAGACAACATTTGAAATGCATTGTGATCACACTGAACGTCATTTGAAACAGAGGGAGTCTCAAATAATCATGTGTTCCATGTACAACCCTGAAAGCCACAATGATCAGTTAGAAGGACACATACACAACGGCGACCCCCACCCTCCAATAATAACCAGCATTGCTGATAGATTTTTCACCATGTGTTGTGTTAAAAACTCCTACTGAGATAAATCTAATGTACCATAACTTTCTCTGCTGTAACAGCCCAATTTTGCCCCTGGGGAAAATTGTCTTTGACTTACCAAAGACATAATCCACAGAACCTTCCAGAACAGATAAGCAAATTACAAAATAAAAGTTTCAAACAAACGTCAAAACAGACTGATGTGACATTTCTGGTTTACTTTCAGCATGCTTTCAATTCTGCTTTTTGATGATTGGTAGGAAATTAAAAACTGTTTGGTTTCTTTACGTTTATGTAGCCTTTTGAGTTCACTCTTCATTAAAAAACTGAACTTTTTACAAAGCCAAGACTTTAAATGGTAAATGATTCTGCAAACTGAGTTTAATGGGACTTTGACTGATATTAGCCGACCTGTCAATAAAAAAGCAGGGAATGTGTTAGTCCCACAGATGAGCTATTGATTGAAATTAATGCCGGTACGTTTGGGAATGAACCATAAAACAACCCATTACAGAAGGTAATTGCTCATTAAAAGAACTAGATTTCTATGCGTTGCCAGCACAAACGTATTTGTAATACATATGAGGTTCAGGATTTATGAACAGTGTGGCAAGCCGAAAGTCTTCCAGGGTGATGGCATAAATTAAAGAGACATTTGCACATTTAATTATAAACAACTATCCTGCTCTCGTCATGCTGTTTTATGAACGCTGGAGTCAGTGGGAGTTCTAAATATTTAAACTAAGACCAAATGTCTATCCGTTAAGTGCATCTTAAAGGTGAAATGTGCAATTTATGCACCATTAGTGTCACTAAATAGAATTGCAAAATAATGTCTGTTTTTAAATAGGTTTCTCAGGCACGCCCACAGTCTGCTATTGGTGGACAAATAAAAAGTCCCGCCTTAAAGTCACAGCATTGGTTGTGAAATGTTGGCATGTAGGATTGCTGGAACACTGGAACAGCATATGCACCATATTTTATCATTTATTTTGGGCATTGTTGACTTTATTTGTATGTTATAGTTAGAGAGAGAACAGAAAGACATAATTTAAAACATTATGTCTTAAATTATTAAACACATTTTTAAACATAATAGTGGATAGTTGAAGATAAATGCAAATGGTGAACAGTTACAGTACACTTACTGTACATCTCTGCGATAAGACACTTTTTTGGATAATTCAAATATTAATAGTAATATTAATAGTATATTGGACACAAAATTACTACTGACATGCCATGTTTTGGCTGGTTTCTAGAGTGTTTTGAGTGGCTGCTACTGTCTTCTGAAAACAAAATGCATAAAAATTGGTAATTTTTTTTAGGCCAAAGTTTCAGGCTAATACGCATCATCATAAAAGAA
The DNA here is from genome assembly GCA_036877625.1 of Ambastaia sidthimunki. Lineage (NCBI taxonomy): Eukaryota > Metazoa > Chordata > Actinopteri > Cypriniformes > Botiidae > Ambastaia > Ambastaia sidthimunki. The sequence continues at coordinate 3,590 of JAZGTK010012391.1, forward strand.
GAAATAATAAGGCAGTAGGATCTATTATTTGTTAGAGACAAATCACTGAAGGTGTCTAGACATCCAAATTTGTTTCAGTCTTGTTATTTTTCTCCCGGCTGGCAGTCTATGACAGCCCAGAAACGCCTGATACATAAAAAATAGTGGAATTTGTAGACTGAGGAAGGTCAGATTTGAAGGTTTAACCACCAACAGTTCAAAGTTTGACCTTTTGCCTTAATTGATCAAGCAATTTCAAAGCAGAATGTTGATGTTCAACCCAGATTTATTGTACTGATTAAAGCAATGTTAAAAGACACAAACACACCTTAAAGACGAATATGAAAGAGATGACAGGAAGTGGCTCACTCCTAAACCAACAGCCTTTCCTACTAAATAAACATTAATTATAAACATAAAAACAGACTTGACACTTTGTAAAAGAATTTAAACTAACATACAAACACACTGTCAGGGAGCATGCATACTGTCAAACCAACAATTTATCAAACCAAACATTGAAACATTTTTGGTGACCATTTAAAGACTGCAGAAGATTACTGAAAAATACTGAAGTTTTTCTAGACAATTATAGTAGTTTTGGTGCATTTTTATGCATTGGAAAATGTTCTCTGTGATATTCTGGTCCTTAGATATGAATAAATATAAGTCTGATCACTTAGCGAGCAGATATCACACAGAGTTTATGTGTAGACTGCACTTGTGTATTCAATACAACTTAAATTCAAAGATATATGTTTATCTTACAAACATTCCATCTAAGCCACTTCATTTGCAATAAAGCAAACACACACACATTTCTAAGTGAAGCAGAAAGTGTCCAACTTAACGCCTTTTTTCCAACTCTGAATATCTTGCCAATCATTAAATCTAGCCACGATATAGAACGACTGTCGACACCATTTGATGCATAAAGAACATAAAGATATTATTTGACTCTGCATAAACTCAGTGATGATGAGTGTATGTTAATAAAAAAAATTCATCACTTTACTGAAAACCAGAGCTTAAATCCCAGCAGCTCAGCCCTTGAGTCACCCATGCATTTAAATGTTAGATTTTAGGGTTTCGAACAATCCCTAATCCTAAGTATTTATAGAATACACATCACTAACAACAACATGCACAATTTGTGGTGCATGGTAACGATTTTCCAGTGTTATTGAAGACTGTGTATTCCAACCTGTGGCTCTTCAAATTAATAATTATACTGCATGACTGGCCTGTCCTGTTATTACTTATTGAAGATTCAGAGCTGAACAAAATCGATGCATATTTATATAGATTATGGAATATTTTCTCGAGAGGTCTGGCTATAACAAACAAAACAAACTGAAACAAATGGATTGAGAAGCAGATTGAAACTGTCCATGCAGGTCTGCCCTGCTGTGCACAGACTGGTCTTCCACTATTGGTAATCATACAAGACAACATTTCTGAATAAATATGAATTGTAATACTCTGGCTGAAACATGCTAACTGACAGTAACTTGTAGTCTCAACTACCTACTTTCAAAGTCTTCCTGCAGTTGTATAGATCTCAGGTATTCATCTAGGAAGTCTGTGCACTGTTACCAAGGAGACAGCACACCCACTTCCTATTGTATTTTTGGGAGCGATTAGCTTACCAAAGACTTGTTATCTGTTTGGGTTTTTTTCTCCCTTTTGTCTTTTGTGTTTTCCACATTTGTTGTGTTTATGGTGAAAGTAAAAGTCTCAAACAAATAACGGTCAATGAAAGCTTATTTATACAAATTAAAAACTCCATACAAGTTTTATATACTGTATTTTTGCTAAAACATGAAAAACAGAACGTGTCAAAGACAGGACAATAAAAACAACTGCGCTGTCTGGTGGTTATTTATTTAATTACAAGTCAAGGTCACAGGTCACGGTTTTTAAAAGTGACCTAATGTGAACATAACATGGGAACTGTTTTGGTGTTAGTACCACTAGAGTTTGAAGTAAACTGGTTTGAGAAATCTATTTGATCAGCATTAAAAGTCACAAACTTACACACACTCCACCGATGCAGGAAGTATATGCCAGTTCTTATCTAACAGAAGTGTGACACACTTGACCCGCTTCACTGAGTTTGGCCAGTCAGGGATTACAGCTCGAAGCAAAACTCAAATTTATATTTATGAACGTTTGTAGATAGTCAGTAAACAGTTTAATGCCATAATAATGGAATCTATTAAATGCATTCACGTCTACTTGATATACTGAATTTTCAATGACATTATCCCAAACCATTTCTAACTTTAAAAAAATTGCTTTTTGCCTTATTTAAAATGCCATTTCGGGAAATATTGTTATCAAAGGACATCAAAGAATGACATACAACTCACGGTGGTCTGCTGGTCGGTTTTTATGTAAAACTACTTGAAGGGCATTGCTGATTCAATGCTTAAAGCAATACACTCAAAAAGGAATATTCTGTTACTATTTACTCACCTTTGCCTTGTTCCAAACTCAAAGGAGTAGTTCACCTAAAAATGAAAATTAGTCCACAAATTACTTACCCTCAAGGCATCCTAGGTGTGTATGACCTTCCTTCTTTAGCTAAACAGCTTCAAAAAATACATCCATCCTTTAAAAAATCCATATTTTTTGCACATCCATCCATAGAGACTCCAGTTTGTTCTAAAGTGAATTTATATGTTTGTAAAAACAACGTATTAATATTTTATATAGTATATTTAGTGATCGATACAGCACGTTTGAATGAAAACATCTGTATGAATGAGTCCAGCCATCAAAATATGTGCCAAAATGAGTATTTTTTTTCCTAAATTGTAAACTTAATTATCAAATGAAGCATAAAAGTTATGCTCTGTATGTATAAACAAATACATCTTGACACAAAAGATTACTTTTATATCCCACTTTCCTGATCTAAACCTGGGCATGTTATTGCCACACCAGCCTGTTAAAAACTCTTGCACGAAGCGATTTGAATAAGACCTGCCTTTATCCTGATTATGTACCTTCAAAAGTTGTTTGATGGTTATCAGTTGTGTCTTTGGACCAAACCTTCCTTTATCCTCCAGCTCTCCCATGTGAGCAGTCAGAACAGGTGTCTCTTTTCTCTGCCTATTATCAGCCTGCACACAGAGACATGTGAGACTGCTGAGAATAAGCAGGAAATATCTTCACCTTGTACTCGGCTGTAAACAGGTTGTCATTTATCTTCTCTTCTGCTTTGTTGAGTGACTGCAAGGTCAGCTTCTTCCCTCACACAGGCTGACGTTACACTGTTCAGATAACACACATTCTTCTTTGTGTCCCAGCTCAGACACTGAAATACACTGGCGATGTGCTCAGACTCAAAACACTGTGATTGATTCAAAGAGACACTTGCTTTAGGTGTGTAGAGGACTTGAGTAATTGTACTTGTATTGCTGAGAAATTTTACTTTATTACAGTACTATTAAATATACTAAATATGATATATGTTGTACTCATTTTAATTTCACTCAGACCTTTAAAGTACACTGTACATATTTTAGCCGGCATTTAATGCAAATCTCTCCCTATTTAAAATAAGCCGCATTATTATCTTAACAAGATGAAATTTACATACATTTTATTTAAGCAGCCAATAAAAGCCACTTCAAGTGAAACTCCATCGGCTAGAGATGTTTTGTAGAGTTTGACAAATTAACAAATGTGTTTAAATATATTAAAACCTGAATACTTTGAGCATCAGATCATTTCAAGAGCTGAAAAACAAGGTTACAATTACAACTAAATGTGAAATATCGGTCAGGTATTTCCTTTCATTACATTTTAAAGGGACACAATGGCTTCTGTGTTACTCTTTTCTTTTAATCTGTGCATCAGTTTTCATGTAACACTCCCTTATAAACAAGGCCTGGGATATCGATCTTGTCAACAGCTCATGTGGGGACCCAATAATTGACGTCATGCCGCCGTCTCAACACTTTTCACCTTCCATTTCAGATCTGTGGAAGAGCTTTTAAGAACAGTTATCAAGGTTTCCCAGGCAGTAGAGCATGACAAAAGTCTTGCTCATATTGTTTTCCCCCTGTAGCCAGTGTTGCCAGGTCCACTTAATACAAGCAAGTTTAGGCTTGTTTCATCTTTGTTCTCTTATAAATATGGATAGCCGTGAGTTGTTTTTATATATAAGTTTTATACATTACAATGAATACATTTGGGTTTGCTAGACACTGCAGTCTAGCAAACTGCAGCTGTTGCAGCTGTTAAATAGCGCCACCTGCTGTTTGAAACGCACTCTACACAACTTTGACATCACTGCAGTTTCTCGTTTCCTCCCATGCTTTTGACTTTCCTTATCCTAATGATATATAAATGTCTAACATTTTTACTTTTTCCTACAGGTTATTGAATTAGATCAGTGGTGTTTAAATGACGGGACACTGTAAACTTTCAAGGAGATCACAAATTCTATTAAAATGAATAAATAAAATTAGGTAATTTTAATGTTTAAATTTACATTATTTTAGAATTACGCATGTGCATGTGTATATATGCACACAATCATATATTAGTTTTCACATAATTTTGTGCACAATTATGGCAAACAAAACTGTCATTTCTTTTAATTGACCCTTCAATTGATCCTTTTCAGAGGAACGCTTGTGGTGTCGAACCAGCTTGCTTATTTCTCCAGCGAGATCTGGCAACACTGGCTACAGCTCTGCTCAATGAGATTACGGATGCATTACTGTTGGTCTCAGCTTCCAGTTTATCTCACATGGCAAGCGCAGCATCCATCATCACACCGCAGTTCGCTTCCCTGGATAACACACATAAAGCTCCCATCAGTCTTAATTGTACATTAGCGAGAGATAATACTCATAAACAACCACAGATACAAAGAAAACAAACGAGATCACGAAGAAATAATTGGCTGTCGCCTTCTATCCCACCGTTTGTTCATATCAAGATCTCTAGAGAAAAATCACGAACACTGTTTGTCAGTACAGCACAAGTGCAAAAGTGAGAAGGATTTAAAAGGCACAAAGTGTTAGACTTTAATTAGATAATAGGGCTAAATCACTAAACAAATCTTGTAGATAAATGTCTTTAAGTGTTGTGAAATCGTTTGTAGCCAGGCTTTTGTTTTCAAAATATGATACTCGTAACTAATATCCAATTGTTTTATGCTTTGCGTGTGTACAGCATTTCAATAGATTTCTAATGTGCTGTACAGGTAGGCCTTAAACCATAAGCCACGTGTGCTATTTCTGTAATGTGTGTAAATTATTATTTGTACATTAATAGGTATATGAAATTACAGATGCACATACGCATTTATGCTTTAATCAATAACTCCATATTTTATTTCTTTTTAAATCTTGAAAACTGATTTTGTAAAATCTTTCTCCTGATTTAAAATATAGCTAAATTCTGCCCCCGTGTGGACAGGACCTGATGTTGCCCTTTCGTTTACTGTGCGATGCTCTTAAAAGTTTTCACTTAAATTAGTCTGTGCAAAGTAACATTTTTCTTCAACTGTGGGCACCTTTAATGTACGTTTCGAACGACTCTATGAAGATTTAGGAAACAATCTTTTGAAATTAATATTTTTCTTTATCTCAAGAATGGTTTTTATTAACACACTTCTCTCCAAGTACTTTAAAGTTTTAAATGTTAATTTGCTCCAATGACCCGCTAACATTATTATTATAAGGTTATTATAGGGTTATTATTAGGGTCATTATCAGTATATCATTTGCTTCTCAGTTGTCATTTCTGTACAATTAGTTGAATATTTGTTGTTCTGTCTCCTCTGTAAAGAGCATTATAAAATCCTCTGGGCCGGTTTCTGCATCAGTGCTCTGTCACACTAATTGAATTTCTTTTAATGGACTCATTAACTCAACTCTCATCACAGGGCAAACTGACCTGCGTCACAAAAGATGATATTAATGGTGTGTTACTACAGTGACCTTTTTCTGTTGCTGCTACATTAAATAACATGTCCTTCAATTTTATAGAGAAGTCAAGTCACTTTTGTGTCTTTTGTACCAAAAAAGCATGTATTTAATGCCAATGTGATAAAATTAATATACATTTATACTGCATACATATACATACATATACATATGAACTGTTACTTGAATTGTTTATTCAAATTCAAGTAACCAGCATTTAATTTGCTCTTGGTCAACATGAGCCACACTGTTTTGCCTATTGCCCTCCTCAGGTTTGTGTCTCTGGCCATACTGTGAGAATAAATGGTCTTTGAGATTAAGCCTTAGTGCTGAGCAAAAGGATCTCACACAGAGAGGACAGCAGATGGACTGAGCATGAGGACGCAGTCACACCTCTCCAAACAGACCTGAGCCACAGCAAAACAGAAAGAAGCTGACAATAAGAACTTGTGTATACTATAAAATACAACATAGAGGTTATTATTTTATAAAATGCATTGATAAGATTTACATCTTTTTTGCTGTCTATAAGTCAGGCACATATTTGCAGTGCTGAAATGAAGACAGTTGTTTGTAATGTTGCTTTACCATACAGTGCTGTGGAACACCGATAGCGTCACTGTTCTGGAATAACTCAGAGGAATAAAAACTTCTTAAAGACTTAAGAAATAGTGTGAGGTGATAATTGTCTGTGAGACACAGGAAGAAGCTGTTTGTTAAAGTACTATTCAGTACTGAAGATGTGTCACATTATTTTAAGTCTGTCAAATGTGAAACGTGCTGTGACACAATCCTGTTTAAAATCATGTGTAATGTGAAAGCAAATGAAACCAGCATCTGATTCAAACTAATTCATGCACTGTACACACTCCACTCACTTACACAATACAATCAAAAGCAGCTTCTTAAAGATAATTATGCTTAATATAGAATTCACTAATATCAGATAATAAAAATGAAAAAGAATAAATAAAGAATTTAAATCCCTAATTTTAAGGAAACTTTCTATTGGAGGCATTTAAATGTCAATACAGACTTTTTGTTCTGTATTCCTGAGGCACTTTGCTTTACATTTCATTATCTTCACCATAATTGAATCTAAGAGATTTGGCCTTTCTATTGGGCCTTTTAGATTCTTATAGACTCAGTCCATTGGTTGGTGCTTTAGGCAAAACAACATGTTGTAGTCTCCTTCAATTCATGGTACCCTTGGTGGTTAGGCTCTGTAAGAAAACAGAGAGTGCTGTTAGGGGCATATATTTTTGTTTATTATTATGGTTTAAACTCTAATAGTAAATAAAGTGCAATAAGTTGATGTCAGATTATAAACCTAAAATTTGGACTATATACTAATGAAAGTTTCTCTTTATAGCCTCCTTTAGAACTAATAAGGTTGATTTAAGTACCATTTTTTAAATATATATGAGCTGTATTTACACTCATCACAGACTTTTAAGAGAGTTGTATGAATATGTCTTAATATATATCCTAATGTTGTAAATCTTCAAGAAATGTAATGCTCTTGTTTTGCCCCATGCATCACCTTTTCTTCACAGAGAATAAAATATATTCACATACACAGTAAGGCCATAAAATATTAAATACATCAGTGGTCAAAGCCACGCACAGCAACCTCATTTGACGAGTTTCTGAACGTCCCATATAATAGCCACGAAAACGCCAACGAGCAGAATACGTTTGAGTACGTATATCAGAGTGACCGTACCGAGCGTCATGTCCTCCTCCACAAGAGGGCGCTGCTCTGTGCAGTTCACTGCGTTCCCTCTGGCTGCTCCCAGCACGGTCATGATGTCCACAAGATTGAGTTTGCCCTCCTCTCTGGCCTCCCTAAACTCCTCCTCCAGCTCTTCGGCAGCCTCCGCCGCCTCCTCGGCCTGCTCCTCCGTCAGCATGCGCTTGCCGCCCTTCAACCGAGGGGGCGCGAGGGAGCACACGGCCCTCAGGCGGCCGTACGAACGGAGATGCGCTACGTTGGCGCGTAGGAAGAG
>JAZGTK010012392.1:0-14965 GCA_036877625.1 Ambastaia sidthimunki
GAACAGGAGTGTCCCAAAGACCTGAAGTCATCTGTTCTCTTTCCAGAATTCAACTTCAAATCCTCAGAGAATAAAGGTATGCAGTCATAGTAACACAAGGATACTGAAATGCAGACAGCACCTTTAAATAATAAAAACACTGTATCAGGTTCAGTCCTTCCTCAGTGTTTCTCGTGAAGTATTACATACTTAGGTGATAACATGGTGGACTGCAAAAAGAAATTGTCAGCAATTCTTATTTAATTACCATATTAGTCAATACCTACATGTCCACATGACCCCCTGTTGTCTGGTAGTTTCTCCTACAGATGATCCAGCAGCTGAGCAGAGCAGTTCTGATGAAGATCACAAACAGGAGAGGAGGAGAAAAAGGTTCACTGAGAGTCTTCCTCCATCCCCTGTGGCTGCAGTCATCATCTACAAAACACTTGGTCAGCTGCTACCAGAGGGCTACGACCCTGACCGCCGCAGTCTCAGGTACTGAACACCACAAGTAGAGCTTTCTTGTAGGCAGCTGTTTAGATATTGTCAAAATATTTAGTCCTGCTTGGTTTCCACAGTCAGGTCATTAAATAAAAAACATGGACCGCTGTTGTAATGTTCATAACATCTTTTCAGGATGTCATAGTTGCCATTTTTTCCTGCAGGCTGCCGAATCGCCCAGTCATTAATACACCCATCGTGAGCACAACTGTGTACAATGAAGGTGAGCCACTACACATGCCTCTGGAACAACCAATCACACTGGACTACAACCTGCTGGAGACAGAGGAGAGATCCAAACCTGTGTGTGTGTTCTGGAACCACTCTTTCATGTGAGTTTCATCATCTTCATACACACACTGTATTTATAGATCACTCAAATTTCTGGCACAAATTGGACCATTTGAATAATACAGATTAATAGAATAATACGTGTTGTGTGCAAAAACTGAAGGGCAATCAAGCTCACACTCAGTATTGAAGGAGAAAAGCCCTGAAAAATCTTTACTATGCTAATATAAGTGTAAAAAATGAAATGACACATTTGGTTCTTTCTATCTTGTTTTGTACCTTTATTATATTAAATATGCAGGTAATGAAAATTTAAAAGTGATAAACACACTTGTGCTGGAGCTGCATCAAAATGCTCACATGCCACAAGTTTATAGAAGCATGTCTGAATCCAGTACATATTTTATAAATGTGTTTTTCCTCTTCGTTCCATCATTTCATATCCTCTCTCCTAAAGTAAAAGTGGCAAACAGATTAAAAAAAATTCAAGTCCACGACTTGATTTAAGTAGAAATATGTGCCCCTGATTAACTCTGGTCTTGTGTCTCTTTAGTGTTGGAGGAACGGGTGGATGGTCGTCCAAAGGCTGTGACCTCACCTTTAGAAACCACACCCACATCAGCTGCCAGTGCAATCACATGACTAGTTTTGCCGTCCTTATGGACATCTCTAAGAGAGAGGTACTGTTCTTCAATAAACCTCGTTAGCATAGGCAGCTGTTTCCTAAAGCTGTTTTCAATCATCATGAAACTTCATATGTGACTATGCATAGGCAGCAACTCTGTGCGCCACACAAATGTTTTCTTTGAAAACGTGTTCATGTAACGCATGTGTTTGGTCAACATCTTATCCCAGTAATGCAACAACTGTCAAAGGCCAAAGTTCTTATCCCTAACTATAATAGACACAAGAAATAATTTGATACAAATGCAGAGAATGCTGTAAAAGTCTAATAAAGTCTTACACTAACATTAGCACTAAACATAACCCCAAATATCTGATTAGCTGTCAGGAATGTTGTTTTAGGACCTACAAACATGATGACCAATGAATGTGGAGCTTAACAAAGTCAGGTTTATTTTATTTCCAATAAATATACTCTGTACAATCTAATAAGCATTACTCCAATGAATTCTAGGATTGCCTCCATATCCCAGCTAACAATTTTAGGTTGTAAGAATGTTTCCCTATTAACATTTTTATTAGGTAACAAAAATGTTAAAAATGTTATTTAAAATCTTATACGAACATTCGAAATGTCTAGTTTGTAGACATTGTATTAACGTTATTGCTTTGTTATAAAAAAATTAAGGAGTTTTTTTAATTCAAAAAAGTTCCACTGACAATTTTTTGTTTTTGATATATACTGTATGATATGTATAATATTAAAAAATGTTCTAACATTACTACAAGAGAACGTAATGTTCCCTATTAGCTGTGTATGTGGTTCTGACTGAATTTGGCCGAAAGAAGGTATCTTAAAGAGCAGCATCATTATGTTGCCATATTTTGGAACTAAGTATTAATGACACAATCTTAATTCTTATCCTTTTCTCTATCTTTGTCTTGTTTTGACACATTTTTATTTCTGTGGACCTTCTCTCTCTTCTCTTCACAGCATGGTGATGTTCTTCCCTTGAAGATTGTCACCTACACCACAGTCTCTGCCTCTTTACTGGCATTGTTAATTACCTTCATCCTACTGGCCATCTTGCACAAGCTCCGATCCAACCTGCTCAGCATCCACAAGAACCTGGTGGCCGCCCTCTTCTTCTCTGAACTCGTCTTCCTCATTGGAATCAACCAGACTGACAACCCGGTGAGATGTTCATCTTTAAAATATTATCAATATAAAAGGGGTTAAAGGGGAGTTGTGGAAGACCACACAAGACTTTATAGGTTTAATCTTTCATCAAGTTAAATCACAAGCAAATGTTTAGCTCTCAAATGTGGTTTTGTGTCCTCTCACTGAGACCTCATTGAGATTTTTCATGTTGTACTTTTCCCTTTTAGCAATATCCAGAATTTAGATTCCTATTCTCAAATTCCACTAATTACTTTCTTAAGTCTTTAATTGATAGCTGGATATACTAGTGGGTTAGGCATCTTTGAGGTTACTTTGAAAATTAGGTGGAAAATGACTGTTGGCTTTGGATCATCCACCACTAGAGGATAGTGATTCAGAAGAGTAGAACAGCAAAGCTGTTTAGTGGCGTAAATCAATTTTATATGTGGTTAGACACACAGACACGTACTTCCTGTTTCTGTGGTACTTTTACTGGGTGGTACTTAGATTAGCTTTTGCTGCATTCTTTTTCTATAGTTTAAATGCAAATCTGGCAATCTTGACTCTGGCAGCACCAAAGATCAAGTATTACATGTATTTCTGAATGGAATGGGAAAAAATGTCATTTTTAAGTATGGTGTTCACATTTCACATATCTTGGAAAATCTTCTTAAGAAGTCGATCTGCAGCTGGTGCCTGCTAGTGCTGGGGGTTAAAACAGAGTTATACTGACAGGTTCTCACATTATTTAAATATATGTTAGGCCTTGCTTCAAGTTTTAATCTACCTAGAAACATTGTTTAGGTATAGCTCTGTAGAGAAGGGTGTATGTGTTTATCTACCCTGATTTTTCAGTACTTAGTGGATAAGTCTCAGAAAGTATGTCCAAAAAATAATAACTTGTAAAAAAACTTTTAAAAAGTTGGGATATACATTTAGCAATATCTTTGCTATATTTTTTGCTAGATATATAAGTTGCTAACGGTTTTGTTCTCTGTTTAGTTTGTGTGTACAGTGATAGCCATACTCCTGCATTACTTCTACATGTGCACATTTGCCTGGACGTTTGTGGAGGGTTTGCACATATACCGTATGCTTACTGAGGTCAGGAACATCAATCACGGCCACATGCGCTTCTACTACGCCATCGGCTGGGGGATTCCTGCGATTATTACAGGTCACACACACACACACACCTTAAACACATACTCTAAATCTATTCACGTTTCATTATTTCACACATATACGCCCAATGAACATAATTTCAGGCCCATATTTATACAACATAAATCTATTTTATCCACACTGTCAGCGTAGTCACACACCTACACTTTAAAAAGGTGTTGCTCATTAATTTTAAAAACACACACACAGAGCACCACTAACAAACCATTGGAGCTGCTTGTAACCCGCATACACACCCATGCTGTCGTGCTTGGGCTCGCCCCTCCCTTAATTGGTGTGTGTGATCCCTGTGGGAAAGATACAGAATGCGATTGTCTTCATATTACTAACTCTCCCTCTCTCTTTCTTTCTCTTTCTCTCTCTTTCTGCTCTATGGCCGTCCACACCATAATGGGTGTCACTTTCTTCACTGGCACATGCTCAAAGCAGTGAAAAAGCCCCTCTCGCACAGATAATAGAGGTTGACCCAACTCCTTATGCCTCAGTGTATGTTAGGCTGCTTTATAATGGTTCATTACTCATCATTACTCACACCTGGGGTCAGGGATTTAAACAATAACTAACCCTAAGCCCCTAACCCTAAGTATTAAACATCTGTGTTTAACTGAGGCTTGTTTCTTAGATCTTATTTTTTAATTGCTTGAGCAGAAAATGTATGGAAAAACCATATAGACTTACATATTGGAAGGGGTCATACCTACAGACCAGAATATCAGACCAGAGACCACCTAGCAAACACATAACAAACACCTAGAATGCCCTAGCATCTGCTCAGCATACCCTAGGAAACACAGATCACCCTAGGAAATGCCTATAGTAATAATGCAGAAGAAACCACCCTAGTATCCACATAATAACACTAAAAAAAGAACAACCATCCACAACACTCTAGTAACCACCCAGGTTACCAAAGCAAAAATGCTCATATGTGCTATAGAAATGTAAGTCATTCTGATGTTTGTGTTTGTTAGGTCTGGCTGTGGGTCTGGATCCTCAGGGTTATGGGAACCCCGACTTCTGCTGGCTTTCTGTCCATGACACCCTTATCTGGAGCTTCGCTGGACCCATCGCAGTAATTGTTCTAGTGAGTCTATCCATCAAAAGTCTATTCATTCATATAACTTGTTTTATTCCATCTTCTGCTCACCTGCTTAAATGCGTGACACAATCTCTTTCACAGGTTAACGTTGTTATCTTTCTGATGGCCGCAAAGGCCTCGTGTGGCCGCAGACAACGCTCTTTCGAGAAGTCTGGAGTCATGTAAGACACTTTTCCTGTGCCTTAATTCACTGAATGTCTGATATGATTTTGAGTGAAATTTAATAGTGCTCATATTTGTGTGTACATTAGCCCTGCTCTACGAATGGCCTTCCTGCTTCTGTTGCTTGTTAGCGCCACCTGGCTGCTGGGTTTAATAGCAGTTAACAATGATGTCATGCTCTTCCACTACCTGTTTGCAATCTTCAGCTGTTTGCAGGTAATACTTCTGCTATTCATTACTGATGAATATGTTTGGAAAACATGATTTTTCCACTATACACAAGGATATGTGCAACATTATTATCACCAGTACTTACCATAGATTAGGGATGTAAACAAATCCTTAAATATTAAACTTCAGCACCTAACTGGTTTCAAGTGTGCCAGAGACTTAATGATAATTCAAATTATGCAATTTGTTGAGAAGTTTGCCATTGGTTTTATTTTTTAATGTAAAAATTGAATGTTACTATTTCAACATGCTGTTCTGAAAAACTTAGTGAAAACAGAATAATATAAGAATCAAATAATCACCAAATTACCATTAAATAAATAAAAGACTGACATTAACTTTGTCAACATTTCTCTTTTTTAGGGTGTTTTCTTCTTCTTCTTCTACATTGTGTTCAGTAAAGAGGTGAGAAAGAATCTTAAGAACGTTTTCACCGGAAAGAAACCTTTGCCTGATGAGTCCAGTACCACACGCACCACCTTGCTCACGGTAAATAACTATAATACATGCAGATTATTAAATATTTATACACAAAGCACTATTAAAAGGTAAAAAAAAAATCAGTGGTTACGATCAGATTGCCATGAACAAATCTTGTAGACAAAGGAATCAGAGTAATTTTCATTAAGTAATTTGCAAGTAATATTATGTAATTTTGTATCAGAGGAAGACATTTGCGGTGGCCCTAAGCTTGATCCACAGTAGTGTGCCTTGACATGTTTCTTTGTTTTCAGCGTACACTGAACTGTAATAACACGTACATGGAGGACGGCATGCTATACCGCTCAGCCATAGGCGAGTCCACTGTATCTCTGGAGAGCACAGTCAGGTCAGCAAAGAGCCACAGCAGCTGTCTTACTTACACGCACAGGTAACACGCTTCTGCTGGGGCACAGCGCTGCATCTCACCTGCTGTTATCTTGATTTTTCTCAATCTTGTCATTGGTGATTTTCTTATTTTCTCACCAATCTACGTCATTGGTGATTTTTCTTTTCATATGCATGTGCAAAGATGCATGGCTTCTGCTTTGCAACGCTATAGAACTAAATGCAAACCCAAACATGGTCCTGCATGCAAATACACTGTCAATACACTGTACCTAGACATCAGCGCATCCTCTGTTTATGGTGTGACTATAAGTAAAAGGTGAAGTGACTATGTAAAATGTGCATCCGGTATTGTGATAAAGTAATAGTTTTGGGCCCAAAGTAACCCTGAGCATTATAGTAAAAACAATTTTCATGATATTCAGTATGTACCTTGATATTACTTTACTCTCAGTTTTTTTTTAAGATATATGAGCCATAACTGAATTTGCAGTTTGTGATTAATTGGAACAGACTGTTCTAAAAACTGATTTGTGGAAAGACGTCTAAAGAAGTGGAAAAAAAGTCTAAAATCATAGTATTTAATCTCAGGTCTTATCTCTCATGTCTGTTCTTCTTCAACTCACTCCTTCACAGAGATGAATTAGGTCAGAAGTCCGGTGTTTCATCTGGAAACGCTAAAGTCGGACACACCGACGTTGATGGCTCACTCTTCCGTAATGGCACAAAAGCAGATGGTACGAAAAACTCTGTCAGCTTTTTATGTCTTATGTCTCTTAACCATACGTAGAAGCCTAATCGTGTGTGACATTTGTATTTATGAACAACCATGCTTACAGGTGTGTTTGCTCGTAAAATTACATTCCAGTTTAAGTATTCCAGAGGTTCCAGATCTCTTGTTGATTAAATGCATGTGTTTAGACTCAGATTCGGACAGTGAGCTTTCCGTAGACGAACACAGCAGCTCGTACGCATCCTCTCACTCATCTGACAGTGAGGACGAAGACATTGAAATGAAGCCAAAGTGGAATAATGAGAGACAGCCCCTACACAGCACTCCAAAAGGTACAAGACACAAGATTTTTATTTCTAATAACCTTCAGGTTAAAATATGAAAGTCTCAGTTTGTTTGATGCATTTGGAACTTTTTCTTGATTAGTTTTAAACTGCATGAATTATTTTTGGGTTCTGCAAAATATTTTGGGTTCTTGTATAAAACAAACTAGAACGTAGTGTTTAATTTTTTTATTAACATTTCCATTTATCATGTCTCAGTGGACACTGTGTCCAATCACGTGAAGCCTTACTGGCCCACTGAAACCATGACAGCCAGTGACAGTGAAGATCCAGGAGGGGCGGAGAGACTGAAAGTGGAAACTAAAGTCAATGTGGAGCTCCATCAGGAGAATAAACTCAATCACATTGGAGAGACCGCTCAGGACAAAGACCACCCAACACCATCCTTACAACAACCCAACAGCAACCACCAGCCTGAACAGAGAAAGGGTGAGAACCCTGTTTTTAAATTGTATGTCAATTACAGCTGGTGTACTTTGACCCAGATATTTGTGGTTTTTAAAAGATTGCTAATGTGATGTAATTTAAAAAACTCTTATATAAGCTGCATCTTTTGTGGCTTCATAAATCTTAGAAGAACATTTTGTGGGAAATGAAGCTGGGGCTGACTTTTTATTTATCAGTATTTAATTTATTGTAGAGTTTATGATATTTTGGTAAATATCTTTGTTCCATGCCCAGTCATTAAAAAAGTTTTAGAGGCAGAAAGTTAGTTTTATTCAAAGTAAGAGTTAGTATGTTTTAATCAAGTATTCAGATGTTTAAAAATGTATTGATAAGATGTGTACAATAAAACATTTAGTATGAAAGCAAGTTAAAAAATTGATTTCACGTTGCCTTTAAGTTACACATAATACCCATGTATATTAATTTTCTTACATTGACCCTCTGCTCACAGGTATTCTGAAGAATAAGATCACATATCCCCCTCCACTGACAGACAAAAACATGAAAAACAAACTTAGAGAGAAGCTGTCTGACTACAATCCGCCCACCATATCCTCCAGAGCGCCCTCTATAACCTCTAATGATGGGGGCAACAGCCACAATGTCCTGATCAAGCCCCCTCATCGGCCCACTGTCCCTCCACGAGAGCAGCAAAACGGCATGGCAATGAATCTGAGGTCAGGCACCGTTAACGGCGGGAACCAGTCAGACTCTGAGTAAGTCTTCCTCACACGTTACATATGACACCTTACCCTGCCTCCTCTTTTATTGTCTGACGAGACAAAAAATAAATCAAATCAGTAATGGATTATACAGCGATCAGTTCATACCAAGATCTGAAAAAATGTAAACAGTAATAAATTGAAGAAGACACAAAATAAAAGCACTGAAAAGCCTTAAATTTTAATTTGTGTGTGACCCTATTAGTTAATAATGTGTGGTAATTCTTTAATAACAACTTTTGTTTACATATTACAGAGTAGCTTATAGACTCAATAGCCAACAAACTAAAACGACGTTCTGTTTTTCCTATAATTTATGCCTGAGATTTGTAATAGGTGCACACCAGTATTTTGTATTGCTGCTATTTACACATTCTGTGTCACAGAACAGAGCAGGTACTACAGATACTGTGAAAAGTTTTTCTTTTTTTTAATTTAGTATAAACTTGGTACCAAAGTACTGGTACTTTTGACTTTGGTACAATATAGTCTCTAAAAGAAAATAAAAAGTGGCTGACACTTGTTTTGCATGGTTTTGAAACCTAAGCCCTCTGATTCTGTTCAGCTCTTTGTGTTTACTAGAGCATGTGTGCTGAAACAAAAAACACGTTCTTTACACCTGTTGTTCACGTGGCATGTAGCCGCTGTACCTTGCCTGTATTCCTGCCTGAACACCCTCCTAACCCGCATGTGTCCTCCTTCCTTTTCTCTCCCCTTCTGCTCACTACAGCGGCAGTAATGAAACATCAATCTGACCCAGCAGGAAACCTGAGGAACTTCTGCCCTCATGAGGGGAGAATATCAGCTCCTGGCAGCCGGAGAGAAGCGGAAAGCAAAGGTGGATTGTGTGAAGACCCTCCCTAATGACGCACCTTGCTCTCCAGCATGTCCCTGGGGTCCATGCCCTGTTGTTGAACAGTATTACTGCAGATGTCTGCCTGAACAATAAGGAAAGATAAAGGGAATGTATGTAAATACAAAAGAGGGGGTCAGCGAGGATAAATGGAAACTGTGCCAAACCACTTGATGTGGGACTACAACCCTCAGCGTGCAGAGTGTGCGCTCAGACCGAGTGACAGGTGGACTTGAAGAGATACAAGACTGTGTTTTTTGTATGTTTTACCACTAGTGCTTTCCTAAAGCTGCACAGGTGTGCACACAGTCAAACAATGCTGTGTAGAGACATTTTCTGTTTACGAAATGAAAAATCACAGAATGCTGTAATTGTCACAAAGTGCCCTGTTCACCTGTCCTCATAGAGGAGATCAGTCTTTTGAATACCTTCCTCGTGTAATTGCAGTGTAGAAACTGTTTTTCTAAAAAATTGTAATATTTTGTATGTAAATTTTAAGACACGTTTGTATATTGTAATGAGCAATTTTAATAACATTTAATGCAATACCATTTTTATCTGAAATTGTACTTGATTTGTAGAGTTAATCATTTCGGTTGCTATGGTGCTGTAGCGCCCAACTCATTTATTTTAAGGACTAAATAACCATTACAAAAATGTCACAGCACTGTGCAACTTTGACAGTTTGACTATTCAATGGGAATTTAATTAATTATGTTTGAACTGTGAAGCCCTTATGCTCAAGGAGAAATAAAAGAATGTGTTATTTTGTAATTATGTAACTCTTACAGTCCATAATACTTTTTCCAAAGAAGCATTTTAAATAATTTCCCAAAAGTAAAGACACTGGATTTCGTACTATAAAGCTGTATTTATTTTAATGTTTTGAGACACTGGACAAAAATTGAAGCTGTAAAAATAAAAGCTCAATGAATTTGTAGTTGTGTTGTATTTTCTCTCTTCTCATTTTTATTACAAGCACCTTTTACACATTCCATTTCCTTTTATTTTGGTCACACAGAAAGCCATAATTTGCTGGTATATTTCATGCCAAACAAAATCCCCACAGCATGAAAACGTTGCCATATTTCAAATGCTCCTGTTGTGAATAGTACAGTATATGAGGTGAGAGGGAGTTTGAAAGAACACAGAGATTGCAATATCCAAAAACAGACTCACACTAGTCACTATAACGACAGTATGTCAGAGATACCACTAAAAACATGACTAAAGAATGATGCTACTAACAATAGCAGAATTATAGGAACTGACACTTCATGCAAGACACAGTTTGAGACTAGGATAAGGATCTCCACTATTTTTCAAGTTTTGCTTGGCATAGAGTATGCCTTCCATACTGTACCATACATCACCAGAAAACCCAAGTGGATGTATCTCTTGTTATCAAATATGCAACAATTGGATTCATTCAAGTGAAGTACAAGAACCAATCTGCAAGAATGTTTTTTCTGTGAAGTTGTATTCTTTAACCACAGATACAAACTGTAGCGCAGCATTACATTTTTAATATTAAATATTAATTTAATATTAAATTATAATATTAAACACTGCAACAGTCATTTAACACCAATAACAAAGCTTTGAGTACAACCATTTATATAAATTTAAATGTAGACATGATGTATTTATGCTTGTTGCTACTGTCGTCCATATCTTACTCATTAGTTTTTTACAGACAAATATATTAAAGTATAACTTTCATGAAACTGACTTTATCAAGACCAGGTGGTGGGAAGACGGGATAGGACGACCCTGAGACAGATCAGTGGGAATATGATGGACCTCTATATTTAACTTCCTATTATCTACTTACCTACCTTCGGCCTAGTTAGATTCTATATTTTTGTTCCCTGCCTAGTCACAGCAGTGTGATGTTATAGCTGCAGTAACTTTATGCTTTTGTCTGCATCTCTGTTTGTAACATCCCTCAGTGCCTGACATTTGCCACGAAATCAGACCCAACAGTTTTTAAATCAGTATATAATTACAATTCAGTATTATCAGCAATTTATACAATTCGGTATTATAAGAAAGTTACGAAATTGCAGCTTTAATGTGCCAGAGAAGAACTGGCCCTCCCGGTTGAGCCTGGTTTCTCCCATCTATACATTATTGGAGTTTAGGTTCCTTGCCACTGTTGCCCTGTTAGCTTGCTTACTGGGAGACTGCTGACATTTAAGTTAGCTTAGTGTTTTTTAAAGTTGTTAATATTGCTTCTAGCATAATTACTACTACTATTACAATCCTAATGACTCTACTATTTCACTACTATTTAGTTATTTTTTGTCTCCCTTTCTTTTTCATTGTGTAATATTCAGGTATTTTATGGTATTATTGCAAATCCCTTATACCCGTCCCATAAATGTTATCATCTTTCTATACACCATTTCCATGTAAACTGGAATGACATAAATTAATAGGATACCTATCATCTATCATATTAATTAACTAAACATTGGATAGTCTCAGAAGTACATACTGTTTTAGTAGACAGTCTGAATACATTACCCTCTAATAGACCACTGAGAGAGGTACAAGCCTTTGCACATAATGACAGGTATTTCCAATGCATGTCTTCTTTACCTTTATTAACTCTTTACTCATAAACCAACTACACACCTAGTATCCCTAATTAGTTTTATTAATTTACACCTTATATAAAAAATGCAAATTTGCAATAATGCAATATATTCT
The DNA here is from genome assembly GCA_036877625.1 of Ambastaia sidthimunki. Taxonomy (NCBI): domain Eukaryota; kingdom Metazoa; phylum Chordata; class Actinopteri; order Cypriniformes; family Botiidae; genus Ambastaia; species Ambastaia sidthimunki. Next base: position 11,880 of record JAZGTK010012392.1, read on the forward strand.
GTTTTCAGTTTTGTTTGACAATTGTTCTGTTTTCTATGTAATTTTTCATTATATGTAAAGCTGCTTTGAAGCAATGCAATATTGTAAAAGCGCAATATAAATAAATTTATTTATATTTGCTTAGTATTTTATTTATATTTTCTCAGAATTGCTCAATAGAAAAATCTGGAAACATAAAAACTGTTTTTTCCCCTGCAAAAATGTTCTGGTACAATGTGCATTAGGAAGAACATGTAAATAAAATGTAATTTAATTGAACTTCAACAGATATTGCCTGCTTGCTAGTGTCTAGGGACTGTCTAGGGAGCAATGAACACAGAGACACTGTGAATTCAAATGTACTTTATGTGTCTATCCTGTCATTTCATTTACCATTACAATTTAGCATTTAAGATGTCTTGTTTTTGAAGACAGGGTTAGTCTAAGTGCTTTACTGTGACTTTCTTCAAACAGGTCTGTGTTTTGCCCTTTACTCTGAATTCCAGCAGAAAGCTTATCCTCTGCAGCTGGCACAGAACAGCAATTTATCATCAGCTGAACTTGATTATTCTGAGTGCTCTTTAATGCCTAACTTCAAAGAGCACGAAATATTAACATTTGAGCTGAAAAACACCTGTCTGTGGTATCAATCTTTAAATAGATATTCTAATAGTGCCTGATTATTTTCAAAAACAGCAACAGGTTTTTTTTTCTTCTTAAAGTGTGTTTTGGCCTGGGTTAGTGTGTTATGATTAGACTGGACTAGACTGGACTAGACTTTATGGTTTATCGGTATGGCAGGGTCTGGTCTTCACTTTTACTGCCATAAATGTATCCTGTGAAAAAAATATTCTTATAATCTGTACTTTTAATGATTACATTTTTTATAATCAGTGTTTTTCTAAAACTACTCTAACTTATTATAATTGAATGTAATTTTTGAAATTGTGAAATGTAAATTTTAGTCTCTTAATCCAGTCGCAACTACTATGGAAAGATTCTGTTTAGAAAGAATAAACTAATTAATAAATACAATAATAATAATATATGAAATAAGCAATGAATATTTTGATATTAATTAAGCAAAGCTTCACGCGAGTTATGATGACATTACAGTGACACGAATCTTCGCCTATAAAATATTTCTTAATCGTCTTGCGCCATCTAGCGGTAAAAATACTCACATGCGCGTCATTGCAAGTAAAGCGGTAAGTTGTTGTTTGGGGAAGTTACTCATTTCAAAGAAATGAAATACAAAGAAATTCTCTTTCTGGTATTGATTAACCAAAGCGTGGAATTTTACCCTAGCTCAACATAATAATGTAATCTGAAAACTAGGGTTCAAAAGGTGTTCATTGATTGGGGGCTGTAGTCAAAAAGTCCTTATGCTGATAATGCTGGAGAATTCTGTTGTGTGATGATTACCGTAAAAAGTCCTGCTCAAAACAAACATGTAAGTAGTAATTTTCTTTCTTTGTTTCTTTCTTTCTTTGTTTCTTTTTTTTCTTTGTAAAGATAGGTGTGAAGATATATTTATTATCAAAATCTGTGCATATTTTAAAGATATAGTAATAATTTCCCCCCTATGATCTATGCAGTGTATTGCACACATTAATTGGGAGACTACATACAACTTTAAAGTATTAAGAATTAATTGTATATGATTGTCATAAGAAGATTTTAAAATAGGTGTCTAAAACTAACATAGCAAAACAACTGCATGACAACTAAAAAAAAGAAGTTGTTGATATATGCCACACTAGGAACACATAAAATAGTTGCATAGCCTAGGTCGTTTTTTGCATGTATGTCTGATTTATTTTTATACCCGAAATGTATTTTACATATGTAATATATATTTTCTATCTTAAATGTCCTTTTTTGCTGTTACATTCGATTTTATGGTGTAGTTAATCTGTGATTTTCTCTTTTTCTCTTTTTGCCATGATGATGGCCTTGCTTTTTTGTCTTTGTTTAATACCCTGGCGGTCGGACACACACAATTTTAAAAGACGCATTTTATAACTTGATAATTTTAGTGACAATAATAGTAATAATAAAAAAGGAGAAGAATCTCATTTAGTTGGAGTTTATGTTTTAGATGGAGAACAGCAACTCGTAAAACACAACACCAGTCTGACAGAAGTGAGTTGCATTGCGTTCACGTTTTAAAGAGGTGGTACGGCTCCTTTAAGAGATCAGTGTACGGGTTTAGAAGATTTGCCAGCCAGCTGGTGTGAGAGAGTTCAGCGACATCAACAAGACACACGCAGCTCGGCGTTCTCTGGGGGATTGACATTAACTCACATAATCGAGACTCTAGGGAAATCACAAAGCGCTTTTAGACAGCAGAAGGGTGTTGTTGCCGATCGGGGATCTGGTGTATTTTTACAGCCGTTTTCCAGCAGGTGTCCAAAGGATCTATTACACACTCTATCAGCAGGGTTCATGAAACTTTGCTACGATTTACGAGCTGGGTAAGGTTTAACATTTATGCTCTAAAAAAGGCTAACGAAGACGACAACGGGCGAGTTAGAATAAATGACATTTCTATTTCAGTAACGAACTTGAAATGAAGCAGATCATTTCACAGACAGTGTCGCGCTAAGAGCTCCGGATTAAAGCGGAGCGTGTGTACGTCATAATCAGATGTGTCATCGCTGTGTAATGTAACATTTATATGGGTTACAGGAACGCTTCATTATTCTGTCATTTAAATACGATCACGAAGGACACAATGTATCACTCTGTTGAACACCAAGACAGGATACGTTGTGTAACATACGCACACGCTGCTTAAAATGACAAATATGATGAAGTGTGTCTGGTTACATGGGTTTGTCATGTTGATGATGTGAAATGTGAAGCCATTTATTGATTAATTGGTTTAACGATCCTTTGGTGCTGTCAGTGAATATTGGTTGATTGATTCGTTAAATCGATGAGGCGCTAATCCATCGTTTCATTGATGCATCAATCTATTAACACATTAAATCACGTTTTACTGGGTTTATTATGGTGCTTATTGATTAATTAATTGATTCGCTTACATATTGATTATTAATTTGGTATCGATTGGTTCATTGATCTATTAGTTTATTAATGTT
>JAZGTK010012393.1:0-14964 GCA_036877625.1 Ambastaia sidthimunki
ATATGTATGTGTGTGTTTATATATGTATATACACATACACGCATACACACACCCACACATATATATGTACAAATATAACTATATAACATTTTATATATATATATATATTATATATATATATACACATATGCATTTTAAGAAACATATATATACACACACACACACACACACACACATTACGACTGAGACTGTTTTCCAGGTCTACTTAGTAGATACTTTTACTCATTCTGAGTCTGCACTCTGACTCTCTCCGGCTGAATATAAAACAAAAGTAATTAAAACAGTTTGTGTCCATGTGATTGTTGAAGTGCTGGGACCATAAAATTGTCACCTAAGCTTACACGAGGAAGTTGCCTAATGAGAGGGACAGTTTTATGTGGACAGCCCTTTGTAGATTTGCAGGTTTAGCCCAGGCCAAATAGACCAGGGTTGCTTCAGGCCAAACCACTTCAAAAAACAGACCCATTCCTTTTTACCCCACCCTCTCCACCCATTCAGTCCTCGGACACTCTGTCACAATGTGAGCAAATAGCCTTCGGACATCTGCAAGACCCCAGATGAAACAGACCCTCTCTCTCGCCCGGTTTATTTGATAGCTGGGACTCGACTTGGCGTCTCGCTCAGACAGCAAAGGTTTTCTTCAGTCAGTGGTCACTTAGTTATATTTCCTTCCCTCCGCCGAACATTAAACACAGGAAAAGTCTTGGTGTAATCGTATCTCATCCTGGGAAAGATACAAGGTGCAAGCTGACTTGCTTTTAAAGCTTCTGAATACGTCTAATGATTTAGGATGCTTGATGATTTATAAGGCTATTAGATCGTACATGTGTATAGGACAAATTAAGAATAAATATAAGACCATACGTGCAGTGTAGAGTTACTAAATAAATGCACAATGTGAGATGGATTTACAGTGGGGTCTGAAAGTTTGAGAACCTTTGTGAAAAGCTGCTGTTTTTTTCTTTTTGCGTTACTCAAATTTGTTGCTAGTTTTTTATCATAGATTATAGTACTAGAGTAATATTTTACTCTAGTAAAGACTAAATATTGTTTAATTTTTGGTTTAATGACATCATGCACTCGAGCTGTAATGGGTTTGTTCAAAACCTGATGATCCATGTTTTCCCGGCATAATTTGAGAGCGTTCCAAAGAGCATGTTTGTGGATGCAAAATAAATCTAACCTTATGCACAAAGGAGATAATTTGAAATTAATTTCTTCAGAAATTTCAGAATTTTTTTTTTGGTGATGTATTTATTTACGTCATAACATTTGTTTGTTTGCACTTTTTAAAAAAAATGTTTAGTTCTAGGTTTAAAATAATTGTGCATTATCAATGTGCTGTCTGACTTTTTGGAGTCCACTGTATATTGTAAATAACACCTTCACCAAAGCTAAATTTTAATAAGATGCACTGTAAACAAATTAAGCTGAACGCTTAAAGTCAACCTTAAGTTTTCACTTAAGTTAACATCTTTTCTAATCTTGTCATGGTCTGCTCACTGGTGGTCAGTTTAGCTATCAAACTATTTGCTCAAGCTTATCTGATTCTTCAGGCTGTGAAAGGAGGGAGGGCGAGTTTGTTAGGGTTTGTTTGTAAGCCGCAGATAAGTTGGTTTACTCTGAATACACACAGCGCCGGAGAACCTAAAAGGGCCGTAGAGATTGACTCGTCTCAGCACAGTTCAGAGTGATGAATGTTTCTCTATCAGAAGATTTGCCAACTACAAACACATTTTTACTTATTAGCTGTGAGGAGATTGGTCACGGGTTCCGTGCTCTGCTCAGCCCGTTTAAAAAAAATAAAACAAGAAGAAAAATTGCACGCTTATGCTTAATGATTTAAAGTTTTTTTCCAGAGCTTTGTCTTGGTAAACTTAGTTGTGGTGCTCACAGTGATTTATTTGTCTTTAAAACAAAAGGTTTACACACTCTTATTTAGAAGTATAATGAGTGTTTGTGGTCTCCCAAGCCTGTCGTGTTTTTCTGACAGGAAAGGCTCCTCTTTAAATCCCCTTCACATGTGAAAAATGAAGGATTAGCATTCAGGAGCTTGCATTTTAAACAGAGCCAGAGAGGGAGATAATGATTTTTTTTCTTGTTGTGCAATGCTAGCAGCTTGAGCAAGGTGTCGGTCGATTCTCATATTTTAAACAATACGTCAAGCTAACCAAAACACAGCGACCGTTTGTTTATAAATGCTAGCTTTAAGTCACACCCCAATCAGGGCCTCGGATCAGTTTTTCTCCTCCGTCTGTGATTTGCATAGACACATTTAATTTAGATAGTGTGACCTGGTTCGCGAATAACGCAGCGCACGTCAAAATATCGACATGTTAGGAGATGATTGTTTTAGGTTAATGGTCACCCAGACTTTAAACTCTCGCGCTTGAGTGCACGTCCCTGGGAACAGCCTGCCACTGGCCCCCTCCACGAATCCGGCAATATGAAATTTGCATTAACACACATAGTTGTGTTTTTGTTGTCTGTTAATTCCAGTCTGCTGGAGAACTCGCTGACCCATGGAAGGATAAAAAAAATCTCCAATCAAGACACTGCGTGTTCTGTACTTTAGCTGGGATCAGACTATATGAGCTTTTCTTTTTATAAAAAAAGTTTGTTCTTTCTAGTTGTCCATTAATTTAAGCTCTTCTTTTATCTTGTGTTACATCTTTGCCAATTAAACTAATCAAGAATTTGCGACAAACAAGCTCTTTGCTTGAATAGAACAGCTGATGTAATCGGTCTCCGCTAAGTGTGAGATTTCAGGCCGAGCCGAAACGCGCGTTGTAATCACGCCCACGAACAAGAAAAGAAAAGCCAGAGCCTGTTAGCAGGCCGCATTTTTTCACCGGGTTGCGTAACAAAATAAATGGTGTGTGTGTTCTTGCAACCTTCAAGCCAAAACAACACGTTGGCCGCCTTCCATCTTTTAAGGCCTGTCAACTTTGCCAAGTTTCTGTCAAGCTGCAAAACACACAATGTTGCAGATACACGTTGTATCTCTTGGCCGGTTATTGTGTGATTAGTTAATACACAGCGATAAGGTGTAAATAATTCTTTCGTACTCTTGTTTGGAAATTAATTTAAGAACAAATTCACCAAGATAAAAAAACGCTCATTTAGTGACTTAATGTACTAAGATGCGGTTCAGCTTGTGCATCTGGGCACAGCATGCTTGTAAACCTCTGATCTCGCATTTATTGCAGGCTACAGTGGTCCAGTTTTGTTTTTGTTGAAGAAACTGAATACTTTAATTTAGCCCACTCCTCAAAGTGCAGCCGCGGCTGGAATGTTTAAAATGCAAGTGTCAGCGAGAACCAATAATGTGATAACAAGGTTTTCTATAGCTTAACATGCCAAAGGTGGGCTAAAGCCCACCAGGTTAAAAAATCCAGGGTGAGACTACAGGAAGTAACTGTTTTTAGATGTTAAAGCTAATGACTGCAAGTGGAACCTTTTCTTGTTGGTTTAAATTTTTTTCTTTCTTTTTTTTGACAGCTATCTCCCATGGTTTGAGATCTACTATAAGCTGCTAAATACTCTCGCAGACTACTTATCAAAACACCAGGTAAGAATTTAATTTTATTGATATGACACACAAAAAGTTTTTAAGTTTTATTTATGCAAGACAGTGGACCGTTTTCCCATCAACACTGCGGATAAACAAAACATAAACTAAACGTTTTTTACTAAGCTGTGTGATGTAGCCAAGTGCAGCTTGGTTTGTGCTAATCACAAACACCAACGAAATTACACTTATCCCAGCCATCCAGCTACTGAAACAAAAGTGCTGCAAAACAAAACAGTTTTGTTTCGCTCAAAGACAAAGATGATGAAAAACAAAAACGTCATCTGTAATCCATCTCGGCAAAACTGGCACAGTCGGTTGGTTGCGCTTCGCTTTGCGGTGTTGTTGACATTTAACAGACCGAGGATCGAACAGGAAGTCAGTCCTCATGATATACGGGAAAACAAATTGTCAGGAAACACACTGAGCCAAATAGTTTTTTCCTTTCTGAAAGTTTTACAGTAGTAGGATAGGAAGAAAAGTTTGAATTAGGAAAAAGAATGAAAATATTAAGCTAACATCAAACGTTAGCAGAAAAACTAAGTGTTCAGAATCAGTAGGCTGTCAGTCAGATATGCGTAACAGAGTCACCGAAAGAGAAATGAGAACGTGTCCTCCACACAAACAAATTAGGGAGTAAGTACATTAGGGGCCACAGGGGTCATGTGTCATCAACCCTTTCCAGTCCCTCAGAAAGCTTCCCCCAGTTTTCTTACATCTAGTTCATTATGCTCATTATCAAGTACACATTTGAGTGATTTCCATTCACACTTAAGATATTTAGCAAATGCGCTTATTCATGGCGACTTGAAAAAATGTTTTACATGTAATAGTAAAAGCTAAAGAGAGCTATTCTGGGTAAAGAAGTGTTACCTATAGAAACACAAATACTGCCTAATACAGATTTACACTGATGCACCAAATACAAAACCTTATAGAAATTAAAAAATGTATATTGTACATTAGTCCAAGCTGGATGAATGTTTGTATCAGTGCAGAAATCTATGTATAAATTATTTTTAAGAAGGGTCTACAATTTTTACTAACTACATTGGTACGAACTACAAAATTTTTATACCACTCTTTTTCACAGTTTTATGAATGATTTACATAATTGCAATGTCTTGTCTTTGTAAGAATGGTTTAACAAATAATTTTTAAAAATTTAGCTACTCTTAAATAACAGTAATAACTTTGTTTCAAGTTGTTTTTTGACTACATAGTTACTTATACTTTATATTAGATTTTTTCCCCCTAACTGTCCAGCAAAATCTAAAAGCCAGCAAGTGGATGAAATTAATTCTTGGAGCGAGCGTGATTGGCTTGACTTTTGCTGCGGCGTTCCGTGTGAGGCGAGGGTGACTGACGAGGACGGACAAGAGCGATGAAGGTTTATGGCGAGGGTAAATGAAGTGTTTCCTCAGGCTGTGTTACTGACCATGCGTGTGAGCATCCAGGCTCTCGTGACAGCGGCTCACACACACACACACACACACACATGTGCAAACACACGGTCGCATGTGCTCCGAGCTCTGGCCACATAGCTAATCTGGGATCTTGCTTACAAGAAAAGGGCCATCTAAATATGTGCCTGACTATTCGATGTTTTAACGGCACCATCATCGCTGTTCTGCACCAAGTCTGAGAGGGTAAATTGCACTCTTGTCATAAAAGCTCGTAAAAGCTCAGCGTTATAATCCTGAGGCCTGTTTTGTGGCAAAGCATTTCTCCAATGGCTTCTTAAAGCCGCCCGCTCCGAGCAAGGACCTTTGGTTAATTACGAACAGCCGATGTTCACCATAAATCATCCGCGGAATAATAAGCGTCTGCCGCAGCCTAGCTTACCGTCTCTTAACCTCAGGATCGCTCGTTAAATGCGTGTCAGTCGGATATATTTCTCTTCCGTAGACTGCCGTAGGAATACTTTATCCCGAGTACTTTAAATCATGACATCGGTTTGCAGTTGGCATTGTTTTTCTTTCTTGGTCGTTTGGTTGCGCGAGTATGTGCTTTGTTTCGTTCGTTTGTTTGTTGATGTTTGTCGTTTTGTCCTCGCAGGAAGAAGACTTGAACGGCATGCTGGAAACGCTGTACAACCACTCCGTGCCAAAACCAAATACTCCAGTAAATTTGAGTGTGGTAGGTACCAGGGAGGGCTGAGGGGCATTTAGAAACAGAAATGGGATGATAAGAGCCGGCTGGATGGTGTTAAACCTAATGGCCACTTTTGCAACTCATCAAATCCAGTAGAAAAAAACGGTTAACACCACTGCTGGTATTCACAACTAGTTTTACATTATTACTGGAGACTGAGTTATTTGTGTGAAGTGTCAGACCAGTGGATGCTGTCAGTAAAATCAGACTCACATTTCTTTATATAATTAAATGTAATTATATATGATTTATTAAATTATATTAAATGTAAATTATATGGTAGGTTTATGGAGCTTTGATGTAATATGAAACATGAACATATTGCTTGTTATTTTCATTCCAAATTATTTTATCTACCTGCCATTGTATCTGTCAGTATTTTTATTATTTGTCTGTAAGTCTGTTGACTGGTCTGTCTGTCTCTAACTTCATGGAAAAATCATGAAGTGACAAATCACTGTCACTTGATGTGTGTCATAGTTTATTGGGCAACAAACATTAAAAGGCGATAATATGTGTGCTTCTGTCTGTCTGTCAGTGTTTTTTTGACTGTCTTTCTGTCCGTCTGTCAGCCTGCTGGTGGGTTTTTTGTTTGTCTGTTTGTCTTACTGTCAGTATAAGGTCTTTGTCTTTCTGACTGTCAGTATCTGCCCATCTGTCTGTCTATTTGTCCGTCTAATCTATCCATCTAGCCTGTCTTTTTCCTTCATTGTGCAAGAAAAAACACGTAAATTTTGCTTGTGGGCAAGTAGTGAAACAGCCAGACAGTCGGTGAGTGGAGAGTGAGTGTGCTGAAGGGAAAGAGAGAGAGGGAGAGAGAAAAAAGAGAGAGAGAGAGAGGGAGAGAGAGAGAGGGAGAGCGTGCAAGGAAGTTGAGAAATCTGGAACCGCTGCCCTAATCACATGGGATACAGCTTTCCAATTTTGCCAAATAAACTATCGCTTTTTTTTTTTAAGTGTGGCATCCTGATCACACAGTTTTCTTGTCTGTTTTTTATTTTTTGTTTAGTTTTTTGGAAAACAATCAAACTTAAATAATTCATGCTTTCCGCAGTGCTGTATTCTCTTTTTTAATATCAAACGTTTCTTTCGAATTAAAAGCAAAAGGCAGTCGTGCTCAAGAAATCTACTTGATGCTCTTCCCGTTAGCCTACATTTATCTTTTTATCCAAATATGGATTTAAAAAAGATAAATAATAAACACGGCATCTTTGGATATCTGCTCAAGAGCATACCATTAAAATATCATGTTTTATTTTGGTGCAAATGTTCGGATTGGACGCCGAAATTATTAGTTAATTATTAGTTCCATCCAATGGGATTTCTTGAAAATGCCTGCATCATCTCCAAGAAGGTGGCGAGTTCACTTAAAACTGCCATGTTCTGGTTATCAACTTTCAAACGAGTTTGTTTACGTTTGAAATTTGGGTAAAAAATATGAGTTTTTCATCAATGCATTGTGGGCAGTAATGTTTAAAGGTGCTCATAGTATTTTTGTTTCCTCATTAAACCATTTTTCAAATAAAGAAAACATTTCTGTCCAATGAAATAATGACTACAGTCAAGTCACCTGATGGTGACCGACATGTTGAGGTCATATGATCTACTTATTTCTCACTGTAAGTCACTGGATAAAAGCGTCTGCCAAATGAATAAATGTAAATGTAAAATGTAAAAACATCAATTAAATGGAATGCAATAGAATGTAAAATAATGCAGAGGACCAAAAAATATATAAAAAAACAAACTAAAAACTAAACAAAAAGTTAAAATAGTTGACTTTTCCTAGTCTTCTGTGGTGACCCATTCCTAGTTTAAGTCAGGGAGGCTGCTGGGTGTTCGGGTTGGGGTCCTGATCACCAGCAGGCAGTTACGGTCACAACAAGCACTCTGATAATGTGTGATTTTTATAAACATGGCTGCAACATGTTGGCCGCTGCCAGCTGGAACTGCAGTCTATGACATTAAGGGCGGTCAGCTGCTCGGTACGGGAAAATAAACACGTGTGGGCTCATGCAGAAAAGAACTGTGTAGAACTTTGGGTCTGACTGGTTTTACTGGTATCTTCAAACTGTTTTTTGACATTTATACAATTATGAAGATAAAAATACTCTTGACAAACGCACTGCAAAGCCCCAGATAAATTCGGTTGACTTTACACAGCCCACAGACCCGCAACCGTTTAATCACGGTCGCATTTAACGATCGCAGCATCCAAGACGAAAAGCATCACAGCAGCTCATATTAGAGGATGCAAGTTGCACTCTCACATTTGTTTGTGGAACATATGCAAAGGCAGTGAAACTTTAACCCGTGTGCGGAGCAACAGATGGGTGCTTTTTACACACGACGAAGCGCAGCCCAGCCTCGGGAAAGAGCGGAACAAGCTGCACAGGCAAACAAAAGCGCTAAAGTTAGCATGCAGCGTGGGATCTTTGCACCAGAGCCTCTTTGATCCGAGCATTAAACCTGCTCGTCTGTTCAAACGTACGTCTGGCAGACCCCTCTGATACTGTCAGAACAGAGCTGTTGCCTTTTGTACCGTAATAAAGACTTTCTCTCCGATGCGGGGAGTCTCCTTTGGTGTCCACAGGGGATCAACGTTTGTTGATTTCATATATTTTTATCTGTTGTCTGTATGTGTGATGCTAACAAGCATAGACACGGTTTAAACTGATAAAACGGGCACAGAGAGGGTCTATAAACATTAAATACTGGTGGGTTGCGTGACACTGACCATTTCTTCATCTGTTTTCTGTGTTTTCCTCAGCATTCATGCTTCATAGCTCCTGATATTAACGGACTCCCCACCATACCTGAAAGTGTAAGTATATGTTTTTTGTGAGTATATATATAAATATATAAGCCAAATACTTAATAATTAAAAAGGTCATTGCATCACAAAACAAATGTCAAACCATGTGGCATTTGTTTGAAAGAAAAAATGGCAAAGGCACACTTATCAAGCAATTTAGACTTTTTCTAGTTACCAAATGTTATTAAAATAGTGATGAACTACCAGTCAAACAAGTTTAAAACACAAAATGTTTCTCATGCTGTTAAAAACCTTGTGATCTAAAGGTGTTTGCTATGAAAATAGTTCTGTAGACCAAAATATAATCGTGCCAATATGTTCATTTATTACAAAACTAAAATTTATTTGAGCAAAAGGTTTTAGAAATACATGAATGGACTGAATAATGAAGAACAAGCAGCCAATAAGAGCCCAGCATAGATGGAAACCTTCAAGAAAACAATTTCGCAAATTCTACAGTATTAACGGTTTCAATTTATTATTGATTTATTAATTTACTCACTATATAATTCCCATAATTCCATGCTGTAAACTTCCTACGCTTTAGTTTGGCTCATCTGTCAGAATACTTCCAGTTGTTCAATTCAGCAAACGTGTTTCATTTCATCTGATTCCAGAGGAATTTAACGGAGTACTTCGTCGCAGTGGATGCGAACAACATGTTGCATCTCTACGCCAGCATGCTGCATGAGCGACGCATCATCATTACCTCCAGCAAGCTTAGCACTGTGAGTCCCGCTGTCTTTCTCATTTACACATCAGACAGCTTTCTTCTTACTTAAACATGACGCATATTCATATTTCTTCACAGTACATTAAAAGATATCTTTTGGAAAGCATCTGAACTATTGTGTCCTTCTAGAGTTATATGCATCTCTGCAGGGCTTGTATTACAAACTACAGTAACTCGCAATAAGATGCATGCTGTGATACATATGTCGCAATATTTCAGCTGAAATGTGATGTTACTGCACTAAACACAATCTGTCCTGATTGGCTACGATTGTGTTGCGTTGTGTAGCAGTTTTACCTTCAGTGTTTTGTATAGCACTGTGGTCAAGGGTTGTGTTTATTGGTTATGTATGTATGTATGTGGAGTAGCAAATGGTAACTGGTTCTGATGGTTAGGAGTTTCAGCTTACAAGAAATTACATATATTCAGCAGTAATGCACACAGAAATAAAATCGATCGAAGTTTCTGAACTGTTTAATATTGTGAGAAATAAAATCACAATATATAGTATATGAATACGTATGATAAAAATATATGATTATGTCAGCACAGATCTGCTGTAGCTTCCTCTATTGTGTTATTTTTCTTAAGGTTTCTGCACCATACTGTCAGACTTGCTAAAAATTATCACTTATTGGATCCCCGACTTTTCTGCATATTTTCTGTCTGGCTCTTCTGCCTGAAAGGGAGTGGGCGCTTATCGCACGGGGGCGGACGATGGTCCGAACTTTCATGACAGTTGGTGGAGAAGCGGCAAGTGATGTCATCTGCTCCCTATCTCACTGATTTCCCCCCCAGAGCATTTGCGGGGGGAGAGCGAGGGCCTGCCGACAACACCGGAACCAAGGGGGCTCCCCTCGGACCCTCTGGCTCCGGAGAAGGCTGTCGGAATGACCCAACCCTTGGAGTATTTCACTCCTCCGGGCTGCCGCCCTCATACCGTGTGCTCACTGACACAAGGGGTTAGAATGTGTAAATCATTAGTCTCTTGGGTAAATCGTTTTTTTAACCTTTTCTTAACTTGATTTACTGTTTTGCAGGATGGGAGGGTGTGCGACCTTGAGTTTCTGGAAGTAATATGCCAAAAGAGTTACTTCGAAGACTAGTGTTATTAAGGTTCCACCTCAGTTAAGACTTTCGTCTTCGCAAATCCTGAAACCATCCGTCTTACTCAAACAGTTTGGCAACTGCGACAAGCTATAGAAAGCGCAGGCGCATATGGCCGATTTCGAAGTTTAGACATATGGCCAATTTTTGTGAATTTTCGTGGTTCTTCAAGGGCATATGACAGTAACTAGGGTGTGGTGGTCAGCCTACAACTTCCACTGTTTCTCCGGCGAGCAGAGAGGATTGATAAAGAAAGGGAGACAGAGACAGAGAGAGAGAGAGAGAGAGAGAGAGAATCCATTATGCATGCTGCCGGCGGCCCTCATGTGTTTGGGGCCCCTGGTGAACCTGCAGTGTCAGTCTAGCAGAACATGGCCTCACACTTGGCTGTGTTGGAAAGCAAAGGAATAAATCATGATCTTACAACAATGCATCAGTTGACTTACTGCTGTTTTGTGACTGGAGGTAAGGAGGTACCACTGTTTTAAAACCATGTCGCAGGCTTCGGGAGGCAGCCGCCCATGCGCTCTTGTCATATGCCAGTATAATTGTGCTGCATCAGGCTCCTTCTAACTAGTCAGCTGGGAGGCCCTGGTGTGTTTCATCTGCGAGACCCCCTCGGCCGGCCCTGAGTCCTGACAGCCGCCTTCTCATCATGCTGTCAGTGGTATGCTAACAAGACCTGATCCCTTCCCGGCCACTGAGGTTCCTTTTGGCCTCACATTCTACACTTTTTCTACTCTACCTTCTTTTTTATGCATTGCTCAGCAATCCACTGTCCTGTTTTTGTTCCTTCTTCAAGCATCTCTCTTACCGCACCTTTAATAGACATTTTACCTTCCTCAGGCACTTCCTGTTCTCTTCTTTGTGGTATTGTGTTGCTCTGGCTGTCGGGGGAGGTGGATTGGTGGTGTTTGGCGCCTCACGCCCTACCTCCACCTTTTCTTTTTTTAATGCCACCTCCTTGTTAGCGATACACCTGTGCCGGCGCCCTGCTCAGAGCCTCGCGTTTGTCAACAGGAGGAGAGAGAGAGGCTTGGTAATTGGGAAACAAGGAGACGGCCAGGGGAGAGAAGTCTCACAGGTAGCAGAAGTCAGCACAGAGTGTGGCACTGTCACCCTTGTCAGGGAGAATCGCACCTCTAGTCACTAGTCGCCCCAATCACAGATTCCACCGCAAGCTTTGTTGCGCTTATCAAAGAACGGGACCTTTTTTTGGTCTTTGTCTATTCTTGGAGAAGTTGCCATGGATATTTTTGAACCCCAGCTTCTCTCTAGACGTAGGGAATATGTTCGTCAACTTGTTTACATAGACAGGGTTCACTGGAAAGCGTTCGCATCTATGCCGTTACAAAGCATATCTTTATACTTCATCTGGGGAATAGATCTCAGCCAGACAATGTGGTACAAATACACTTCTAGAGATGAGTGTGAATGTGGTTTGATTGTGAGGTGAGAGTTCTGTGACTGTCACCTGATTGGACAAAACCAACACTGGAGTTAAAAAAGCCAACACTGCAAGATCCTTCTGTGTTCTTTCATCTGAGAGAAATCTGAAGGTCTGGTTTCATCAGAGCTTCTAGCGTAACGTTTAGCTGTAGACATCATGTTTCCGGTGTAGTTTTAGCATTTTTTATGTGTCAGCAAGGATGTTATGGTTTTATTTATGATTTGATACATTTTAGCCTACCGATGTGTGTTTTAGATAAATGTTTAGAAAACAGAGTGGCCGAAAACTGATATAATGCAGATTTCTACATAATGTAATTTAATTAAATTTGCATGAAACATTGACAGGAAAATAAAACAAAGTTTACATTCTTCATTTATAATACAGCTGATAATCTCAAAATATCAGTTTAGCGCTAGTAATTTGTAGATTTTTATGTCTTAATTATCTATTATATATGCCAAAACAACAGTGAAGTTGAATTTTCACTGTTCTTTCGTTTAAAATGTTGTGTGCAATGTATATGATGCAATATAGAAACCTCAGTTGTTTCTTCATTCAGTAATTGTAGTTGATTTGTAAAAGGACTGTGTTTTGTGTTCTTTGTGATGCCCTGCTCTGTTGGGCTTTATTGGGTTGTTGGGATCTGTTGTATTTCTAAAGCCAGTTACCTTTGTATAATGTGCTGTATGGCTGGTCTCCATAGAGAAGACCTCCACTTAACATGTTCCCGGCATGCTCATTACCGCTAACAGTAGTGGTAGCTCACAGGTCTCAGCAGGATCCAGCCACACGTCCAAACAAACCATCGTCCAGCATTTGTGCTTATAGACGCCAGCTACATTCAATTGAATATTGAGCTTAAGCTTCTCCTGCTTTTTTTGTGACCATTTGTGTTCGTTTATTAATTAATCAGTCAAATTGTATTAGCAATGGTACAGTTGATCTCAGCTTTTTTTTTAATTGTGACTAAAACGAAAACATGGCTTGATTTCATGATAATCTTGCAGGACTTGCACGTATTGCGGTAAATCTCTTAGTTTTAAGAACTTGCATGGGAAAAATCTCACATTTGTTTTTGAATTCCACCCTTTAATGTTTATCTCAGTTTCAGCACCTCCTTTTCTTGCCTCTCACCTTTGAAAGAAGCCGGCACGGATTCGCTTTCAAGAATAAATCAAGCCAATTTTGCTTGTCTGTGGACATTGTTAAATTAATTGGAATGCGTTATGAAGCTTCCTTACCCATCTCTACATGGTACGGGAAGGTTCCCCTCTACGAAATTAGATGGCAGTCTGTTCACACAGTCAAAGAAAAGTGTTTCTTTGCAGTGCTGTGACCTCTCAGCATGATTTATTTAATGGACCCTGAGAAATAGGATCTTGAACAGAAAGGGTATCAAAGCTTTGATATCAACCAAACTTCACGTAGCGAGAAACGACATAAATATTCATTTCTTTCTTCTAAAGTGCCCGGCCGAAATTAGATCTGTCACAACGAAAGCTTTTTCATTATTTTTAGAGAACGGTGCAACAAATTTGCATATGCAAAATGCACGACAGTAAATTACCGTTAATTAAAGCTGCTC
Organism: Ambastaia sidthimunki; assembly: GCA_036877625.1. Lineage (NCBI taxonomy): Eukaryota > Metazoa > Chordata > Actinopteri > Cypriniformes > Botiidae > Ambastaia > Ambastaia sidthimunki. Next base: position 13,419 of record JAZGTK010012393.1, read on the forward strand.
TATTTCTTGACTCGAGAGGTCATATCTTTTTCAGAGCATTTACGTTTGACCACAGTGTCACAAAAAAGCAATCTATTTTCCAAGAACGACAAGCAGCTCCCATAGGCTCAGAAAATGCCTTGCGCGTAGACGTCCCCAAAACGCACCTTGTATGAAAGCGATGTGCCACTTTGGACAGATATCTTCAACGCTAGCTGTTATGCCACCGCTAAGCTTGGTTGGTTTTACTGGTCAATTGTGATATTGTGTGTGTCAGTGAGCAGGGGGGTCTCTTGATACATTGGAGCCATGGTTCACACATTACTGGAAGCTCCAATTGTCAAGACCCCCCCATCCAGCCCGTCTCCCAATGGTATTCCAACAGCTCACAGTCTCTCTTGGCTAACTCATGTTTCATTCTTTGGCAATTTGCCCTAATGAAGTCCCAGAGGAGACTTCAGACCTCTGTTCTTTTTCCATATTTAATCATGTTATTTTAATCTGGAAGATGAGGAGTGTGTGTGTGTGTGTGTGTGTGTGTGGCACACAGGTCATTACAACTGCTAGGTAGCCATGAGGGGGATTCAGGGTGTGGTGTGGGGGTCACTTGGGTGTTCACTCATTAAACATCCGCACCAGCCATGTAATTAACAGTTCGCTTCTGGTAGAGTTAGATTATTTACGTCGTGTGTATAATGGTATTAAAGCATCATTAATTTTGTATCAGCGCTGAAGTTGCGACACCTTTGGTGTATTTTTAGGGGCCCTGATTGATGCCCTAAAAATTCACGTTTGGCTTGAACCTGCCCTGTTGACATCAGAACGAATATGAAAGCGCAAATCAAATGCCAAAAAGAACACATTTAATCACTCTGTGACTTTTCTTTTTCGTTCTGGCTTTGTAGGTTGAAAAAGATCTATCTAAAGCTGCTTGCTCTCCTGGTCCGCAATAAACGGATTCCCTTTAAGCAAAGCGCATTAAACGACACGTTCATCGCATGGTTTTCTAAGTGCATTTTCCTTTCTCGTCATATCAAGGCGCTTCATAGGTTTGTGTCTGTGTTTTCTTCCTGCAGTTAACTGCATGTGTGCAAGGATCCACCGCCATGCTGTACCCCATGCACTGGCAACACATCTTCATCCCTGTTCTTCCTCCTCACCTGCTGGACTACTGCTGGTAAGAGCTCATCAACACATACATACAAATACACTCTCGTACTCTCACACTGTTTCTCTGCTCAAAAACTGTGGAAGCTCCTACAGTCTTCCACAACAGTCCAGATTCAGTCTTTTGAGTGGTTCGGTTTTGCAGCTTAAGAAATTACACAGAGCTTATAAACATATTAAGTTATTTTCTTAAGGGATTTTATTCACATTGTCTGCGTTGATTGTGTACAAGCATCTGCAGGATACCGCAGAATAGATCGAAGGTTGAGAATAACCCTTTACATTAAAAACGTCATATAGATAGATATATAGATATACATTATATACAGAATGTTTAATGAACCAGCAAATGGCAGGACACATGTAGCACTTAATGAGAGGTCAGAGTCTGTGGAAATCT
>JAZGTK010012394.1:0-14964 GCA_036877625.1 Ambastaia sidthimunki
TTAATCATAAAGTTTATTTTCAGAAACACTCACCTTGAACTTTTAAACTATGAATTAAAGGCAGGGTAGGTGATTTGTTCCAGAAACTTTTTTGTTATGCTGATTGAAAGTCTCTTCGACCAAATGCAAGGATTGGACGTACGAATGGCCTGTAAAAATATGTATGTGTCGATGTGTTGGAGGATTATTTCATGGGTTGGAATAATCAGCCTTTTCAGAATGTATGTCTTTCCATGTCTTTGCTAACGCATGCTAAGACAATGTCCTGTCTGTAGCTCTCTGTTATCTTGTTATATTGTGTACGTGACCGGACATGCACGTCTGTGCACAGACACTTTATGCTGAAGCCTTGAAACAGTCTGTTTCTAAAGGTGCAGTTCAAACTGACCTTCTTCTCTTAAGAGAAAACAAAGCAAAACTTCTTTAATGTTTCAGCTGCAGATTGTTTAAATGATTGTAGCTGAGGAACCTTCTGATTATGTTAATAATTTAAGCATTATCTTCATCAACTTTAGGACTATGAAATCCACTTAATATCTACAAAACTCCCAGCTAACAATATTAGGTTGTCAGAACGTTTCCATTAAGTAAAAAAAATAAAAATGTTAGTTTGAAAGTTCCTCAAATTGTCTAGTTTTTTAGACATTGGATAAACGGTATTGCTTGGTTATAAGAACATTATTTAACCTTTTTAAATTCTGTAATGTTTTTGAAACGTTCCAGTAACTACATATAAAACTAGTAAGAATTATGTTTTTGATATATAGCATATAACATTCAAAAATTTTCTACCAACATTACTGAAAGAACTTACTGGATAACTGGATAACTTTTACAGAATGTTAGCCAACATTTTGTTAGCGAATGTTATTGAACTCACATAAATGTTATTTTCGAACCCACAAGTTAGTTATGTAATGGCATGCTTATCAACATGCTTGCTGTTAATGTAAACAGTATGCTTATGAACAGTATGACTGTGTGGTCAATGGGCAGGTGAGATGGCCTCATGCATGGCCCCTGAACATAAACAAGGCATGCTGGGAGTTGAGGATACGGATGATGAAGAGCAAGAGGAAGAGCGGTATTGCTTACAATGATTCCAGCCCAGTGGGGCGTCTCCCTGGCTAGCAGAGAGGGGCTAATGGCAAGCATGAGGAAGGCCACGCCTGCTATCGCGATACCCAGCAGGAGCTGTAACAGAGCCACCAGCAAAGGAAAGCGGCAGCCACAACAAATCTGGGCTTCCTCCACCACCGGGCCTTCAGTTTCTGCTTTTCCCTTCTTCTCATTGCCAGGGGGTGCGTTGCCTCCACCAGAAGACCTCAGCGGACTTTTCCCCGACCCCATAATTCCTCTTTCAGGTTGAGATTCCTAATCTTCCTTTGAGGCCAAGTGGATGTTCTCTCTCTCTTCTGTTTGTTTTTCCGTCTTTTTCTTCCTTGACTGATGTTTCTTTAGCTTTCTTCAGCCTGACTGTTCCCTCACACTGCCTGCCACCCTCTGCCCTGCCCTTCCCCTCCCTCCTCACTGGAGCTCTCTCTACGTGAACCAGGCTCGGGTGCTGCGTTTCGGGAATCGGAAAGGGCTCTGAACTAATATGGAAAACATTTGGAGCAGATTCCACGAGCAGCGTGAGAGCCACATATAGAGCAGAACAGAGCAGAGGAGAGAAGACAGAGAGGAGGGTGGGTAGGAAAGGGGAACGAATGCATAAAAGGGGGACTCTAACACACGACAGCGACCAGACCTGTAAATAAGTGGATAAAGTGGATCTTATAGGGCTAAAACACTTCTTGACATTGACAAACATGTGGGCGAGTGCTTGGGTCCTGCCAACCCCCCTGCAACACACTGTATAATCTATTCATAACAGCCTGGAGTCAGTCACATGGTTTCGATTAGGTTATGTGACCTGCAGGCATGTGAGAGGCTTACAGTTAATCTCTTATGAATATTAAAACAGTGCAGGTACACTGTGTGTGTTCACTTTACTTAGTGTTAATTATGTAGAATCATTGACTACATACAACGTACATCAAATAATGAGTAACTATATACCTTTGCACTGAAATTCCTTAAAGCAATTGAATTTTCAATTGCATGTTTTATGGTTAACAGACCTGACCAGACACTAAAAAGTTAATCTTAATAGTCTTTATAAAGGCTAGATATAGATTGCATGATGTATATTCTAAACCACATTATATTGAGACCTTGACTGAAACCTATATTGACTAATGTAAAGCTAAGGCTATTGTATAATGTCACATCTCGGTTTACATTGCACGTGTAGGCAAAGCAAATAGACACAGAAAGGTTCACATTACAAAAATTTTGTATTAAATTTTGACGATTCCATGAATGCAAGAAATGACCTCGTTTTTGGGACAAAACTGTCCCCAGATTTTAGTTTCGTTTAGGTCCCCTGAAGCTAATCCAGTAATGTTGGTAAAAAAAAAAGTTATTCTCTTTTTGTCAAAATGCTAATGTTTAATTTTATGGGTAGTAATTATAATTAGCGCTTTATTTTAAAACAATGTCTATTTATTTATTTGCATAGTCAGGTGACCGTGTACTGTATGTGCTATTATAGAACATTTTGCAATTTTGGCACGTATCCACGTATAGAAATATCTTTTTTACAATTCTTGAGCCTTTAAAGCATAAACAGGTTTATACTTTAATGTGATAAGCTGCTTTTTGTCGTTTGATCCAGAGTCGATTCAGCAATGAACTGACAACAGTTTAATTGCCAGACTAACAAACTGGTGCAGTTTACACGTGAGTCCACTTGCGGCTCCTGGTGCAAGCGCGCGTGCGCCGCGGTTGTGAATGTGCGCGCGTGCGAGAGCGCTGGGGGAAGTGGCAGCTCTGGCGAGCGCGCACACGCCTCATCATTCAGAAGCGCTGAGCGACTACGGACGCAACGCACCGCTGCTCCCTTCATACTGGATTAAACAAACCCGATTGTTAAAGAAGTGCACAAAAAGTGGGAGAAAGTTATGGATGAAAGAATATCCAGAATGCAGAGCAGACAGTTCCTGGATCACGCTGATTTTTTGGGGTAATTTTATATCTGGTAGTTTTGTTATTAACGCAACTGATGTTAATAAAATGCATATTTTATTATGCAAGGTTTCTGGATAAAGGAATAGATTTGCTTCCTAATATTTGGGTATTTGATTTTATAGGGTGGAATATCCGTCTCTATACATGTGCAAATCGAAACGAGGAATGAAGAGAGAGGAGGGAAAGGTAAGCAAAACTGTGGACGCTTGATGTAAACGTGGTGTCGGTCAGGTTCAGATAACACGTTGTTTGTCACTCGTTATTAAAGACTAGTTATTAAAGACTGTTACTTTAAAAACTTTTTGCACTGATTTCGTGTTTGCAGGACGCTTACAAGTTACCGCACAGACTGATCGAGAAAAAGAGGAGAGACAGAATAAATGAATGTATTGGCCAGCTGAAAGATTTATTACCAGAACACCTCAAACTAACGGTAAATCAAGTTTGGTCTTGTAAAATTGCGTTTTGTGGTTTGATATCAACTTAAAGCGAGAAAGAAAAGCTCATGAATCTTTAAATCTGATGGATAAGTGTTCATTCTGTTTTCAGACGCTGGGTCACTTGGAAAAAGCGGTTGTTCTTGAACTGACGCTGAAGCATTTAAACACGTTGACAGCTGTCACGGAGCAACAGCACCAGAAGATCATCGCTTTGCAAAACGGTAAATTACATAATCTGCAGCCTACATGTGCAATCAGGGAAACGTGCAACATAAATAAAACCGAATAGATATAGTTTAAAGTTCTGTACTGTTCCCTAATTAAAATAACAGTATATACAGTATGAACAAAGAATTATGTAATGTGCCATCTATCTATCTATCTATCTATCTATCTATCTATCTATCTATCTATCTATCTATCTATCTATCTATCTATCTATCTATCTATCTATCTATAATAAGGAATGCACGTTTATCTTTGACAGGAGAGCGATCGTTGAAGTCTTCTCTCCAGGCGGATTTAGACGCTTTCCATTCCGGCTTTCAAGCTTGCGCCAAAGAAGTCCTGCAGTATCTGAACAAGGTGGAGAACTGGGCAGCTCGAGAGCAGAGATGCACACGCCTCATCAGCCACTTGCATAAAGTTTCCGCGCAGTTCCAGCCTGGAGCTCGTCTACTGCAGCAGCCGCTTCCCGGCGACGACGCTCCAGAGCGGGACGCGCAAAGAGACACGCAAGCCAACTGCGTCCCGGTCATCCAGAGGACTCAGAACCTCGAGCTTAACGAGAACGACACGGACACCGACAGTGGATACGGAGGGGAGGCGGAGAAAGGCGATGGCAAATGCGAGAAAGGATGCGACACGGCGAAAGGAGTTAAAATCAAGCAGGAGTTCGGAGACGAGCGCGTCACCAAAAAACCCAAAATGAACTTTTCTGCGAACGGCGCGTCTTGCCCAGATTCTGCCAATACCCGGCCGGACGTGGCGTTTATGAGCTCGTTAATGGGAATGACGGGTGTTGGTGGACAACAAACTCCGTTTTGCATGCCGTTTTATTTCATTAACCCGTCCGCGGCGGCATCCTACATGCCTTTATTTGATAAAAGTCATTTGGAGAAGTTGGTGTATCCGGCGGCGGCGCTGACCACCCCGTTTCCCTGGCTTTACCCCGGAATCCCTGCGCATGCCTCTGCCGCAGCCGCGGCCGCCGCTGCCATCGCTTTCCCCGGTGTGTCCGCCGATAAAAGCTTTGGATTTGATGCAGCGTCCTCTAAAGACAACGACCCGCCCTCGCCGGATGGTGACCTGTCAAATGAGGCCGAGCTGGCCTGTCCTGTGTCCGGGGAACATGGATCAGATAATGATGCTGGTCATCAGCCACAAAGAAACGAAAATGATGGTACATAAGCTGATCTTTTGGTCTTTCACTAATTTGCTTGTAAAATCGCTTCTATTTATCCGTTTCTTAATTTAATTGTTAAATATTTACTCTAGTGTTTCTATGGATTTCCAAAGGCTGTTCAATTATTTAGTATTATTTTGGAATTTGTTGTTGTTTTGTTTTGTTTCAATATTATTATGACTCAAAACAGTCGAAACAAAGTTTCTCAACAAAATTGGTTTCTGGTTTCTAAGGGGAGAGTGGGGGGCGTTGTAACAGAGATATTGACTGTAACCATAATGACCTTGTCTTGTATCCAACGGCTCGTTGGACTAAAAATGGGCGAAATCTCTGACTTTTATCTGATATTTTTGTTTCATTTTTGTTGTTGTGTTTTTTTAATGAAGAAACTTAGTTTAGTGCAATACATATGATACTGATCTTATTTAAGCTATAGAACAACGCTTACCCAGCGAGAGTTCTTTTCAATAATTTGGAAATTCACATACTGAACTCTTGGATGTAATGTTTAATACTGACCTCAAGCAGGCTGGTGTGACTGCTACAGTATTTGTCTGATAACTTTCTATTTGCTATTAGGACTGAATTTTGTCCTTGACAGAATCAGTCCTATTTTCTTTTTTAATGTTCAGTGCTTGAAAGAGTTTAAGACTTAAATACCTCAACATGCCATAGTGTTTGGGCCAGGACTCATTAGTACAGTATAGATACTCCTCTGGGAGGGGTGGCGACAAACTTTCCTGAACATTTCTAATTGGACAAATCTTGTGAGCAACAATCACCTGATGTAATGTTACAGCTGCCCCTGTCTCTCTCTCCTGAACAACACATACAACCAATTAGTCTGAAATGTATGAAGAAGTCAATGCTCTGAATTGGAAAGGCATGGCCAATTATCTTTCAGCCATTATAGAGAGGGCTTGTGGTTTTTGGATGTTTTATCAACATTTGTCCCCTGTCATGTGACACAGAGCGTCACATTGCTTACACCTCTAGCTAAAATGTACAAGGTATATTAGCACCTTATGGAACTTTGATATTGAATGTAATCTGTGTTCTTTTGGTAGATATTAAAGTTTGTACTGTATATATTCTGATAAAGGTAGTTACTTAATCCAGAGGTAAAGTGCACTTTTTCTTGCCTTCTCAATTTCCTATAACAATTATCACTCTTGATGTTTTAGCCAATGCCCTTTGAACTCAAACTGCAATGTATGTTTTCTTAAAGAAATCTTATAAGGCAAATGTTGGACTATGTGTATCTATGTATGTATAACATCATGATCTTCTTGTGCTGGCAAATTCAAACATTTTGAAAGGTTACCTTAAACTCTATGGCCTGCCTCATGTTTATTTTCTCTAAGGACAGTTCTTTGTACTAGAACTGTCACCGTTTTGGTTAAAAAAATGTAAGGTTAGCATTTTAAAGCGATAGATGATTATATCAGTCATGGTTTGCCTTTCTAAAACTTTGTCCCTGTTCATGACCTGTGAGAAGCTTTTTCATTTGGGCCATGCTGTGTATTATATACAAATGTTGCTGAGCACTGTATCATGATAAATGAATAAAAACATAAACAGACCTTTGGACTGGATAGATCCTCAAAACCAGGAGGTGCTTTTGTGTGTACATTGAAGAACAATGTCACAATTTTCACCTTACTTAAGTTTAACTGAATGTGTTCATTTTTATGCCTTGATGAATGCATAAGAGTGGTAATGTAACAATTGATTTCTGTTTATATTGTAACGCATTTCATAGGCCCTTTAGTGTCTTTGCCTCAGCTGTCATTTGCCTAAACAGTGGCATGTGGATGTATATAGTTTGTGAATATGCTGTATGTTTAATGTTAATGTTGTAGATGAAATCTATGGATTTTTTAAAGGATAAACTGAGCCACTGTTGCACATTTCCTTAATGCTTTACACATTGCTGTTTGAAATTACACAGCTCAGTTGTCAAATAAACATAAGCTCATGTGAACCAAACGTTATTACCCCCTCATTCATTTATATGCTGAGATGTATGTGATATTTGTATAGTACACTATCATTGTGGTCACAGCACACAGTGGAAATCTTTGTACAGATAGTTGACAGAAAAATCCTCTGATCTCCTGTAACTTTATGACAGGTCAAAGTACACGTGTAAAACATCCATTACAGTGTTACTTTGGTTGTTAACCATCCAGAAACATTTGGCTACGTTTAGCATCAAGAGCTACTGTTCTCATCTACGTGTAAACCTGGGAGGCAATTAGAAGCAGAAACCTTTAATATTTAACACAAACCAATGTTATTAGTGCAGTTAGTTAGTGTAAACTGTTTGTATGGAAAAAGGGGATACTGCAGTGAACTTAAACATGATATTTGGATCAATAAAGAGTTGTAGTGTCATGTGATATCATTATTTGTTTCATTTATTGATTGAAATATCTTCTAAATGAACCACACAGTTCAACAAACAAAGGTCAGCAATCAAAAGGGCTTTTATACATGTAATAACAAGCATTGTACAATGTTTGTGTAGTTTGAAGAATTACAGTATGAGGCAGCTTAAAAATCAGCTGACACAAGCTGACACAGACACAAGATGTGTAGGAATGTAAAAGCAAGGTTAACATAATTCACATGTCTGGAGACTGCAGGTAGTATCATTTCACTCTTTCTGTGTCAAATAAGGAACCTAAAAAAGACGTCATGTGACCTTCTTGAGGAGTAAAGTATCAAGCAAGTTTCATTGTTAATCATAAATCATAGCTTTTGGGAGTCAAAACAATAAATCAACAGCAACAACAAATCTATTAAATGCTTATGTAAAAATATAATATAATATTATTATAGTAACCATATAACCACATATTGCATTAACTGAATGGCATTTATGCATTTGAGATTAATATTGCTTAAATGTAGTTTCAGAACAACCAGCAAAATATACAGCAAATGAGCATTTTTTTGACAAGCTTTGCTCCAATCAATATCTAAAACATTGACCAAAAAGTAGCAAAGCTAAGAGGGTGGCATGTAAAATGCAAATTAAGAAAGAAAAGGACATGGTATGCAGTTTAACCAGTTCTCTAGCACCTTTACTAAAGGAAACAAGATTGTATGAACGAGATGACACTTCCCTCTTGTGGTAAAACTCTGAAGACACATGCAATTTCTGTAGCTCAACGCTTTATATATGTGTAGCTGTCTAATCTCTTGTAGAATTATCTAACAGTTTATTCAAATAATTTAATTTGCATTTAAGATTTCAGAAATACTCTAAAGACGATGGAGATACTTTGTATTAGGTTATTACTTATAATAGTCTAATACTATTAAATGCTATTATATAAACTGCATTTTATATATTTTTTAAAAGTAAATTCATCCAATTACTAATACATTTCAATGAACAAACTTACAATAACATTTATTTGACACAATGCTCAAATATATTTTCCTAATGCTCAAAGACAACACAAAAATACACTAACAAGGTTTCACGTTAGCGTATGCTAACCCTGCCCCCCCAGAACAAGCATATCAATTAAAATTAAATTAAAAATGAATTTGATGTAATTTAATTAATAAGAAACAATTATGACATTAATCGATCCTTAAATACAGATGGTAGAAAACCTTTTTTCATATACTGCGCAGAGCTGTTACTGCGCAGGATGAAACGCAGCCTTGACGCGCCTGAACACGCCTGTCACCGTCACATGACTCTGAGCAAAAGTTGCTCTGCAGCGCCATCACATCAGCTGACTGCAGACGTTTGCTCTAAATATCACTTAACACTACATTGTCAACACATCAACACCAGTCTTTACTTGTGTTAACATCTCCTGAGGTCTCGCCAACATGAGAATCGTCTGTCTGCTGCTTGCTGCTGTCTTTGTGTGGACGTCCGACGCGATTGTTCGGTAAGGACAAACTTAACCACAATAACAGCGACGCAATCCAATTATGTGACTGTAAACCTCGTGACCAAACGCTGCCTTGTGTTTTTTATTGTTGATCCATGATATAGCACTTTCTAGTTTTATAGAAATAAATTTGTACATAAGATGATAGATTAAAAATACTGAATTCCCCAAAATACGTTTGCATACCCTTTGATGCTTAAAATGTTGTCTATTTAGGGAGCTTCTTAGGTTTTAAGACAAAGCCCTTATATTATAAGACATACAGATCTCGTCTTCTGCTGAGCATAAAGACTCTAGGGATGTTTGTGACTCAGCAATAGTTCAGAGTTGTTTATACATCAGTATGATGGGCCCTTAAAAAAATCAACTTTGAGAAATCCAGTGTAACTTATTTTGTAACTTGATGTAACTTGTAAGTTGATGTAGGTCCTGAAATTTGAAGACTAATGTTTTGTAGGTGGTTGTTTTGTTGCATTATCTACAAATACAAAGCAGCCTAAAACTGATCACATTAAAGTCTCCTTGCCTTGATTCATTTTTTAAGAAGAATAGTTTCAGTTTGCTGCAGGTGATGTTTTGGTGATGACTGCAAGAAAACATCCCATGTTCTAGTAGGTTGATGTTGGTGGCTAAGAACTTTTTTTTGTCTTTTTCTCTCCAGGATTCCCTTAAAGAAGTTTCGTTCCATAAGACGGACACTGAGTGATTCTGGGAGGGCTGTAGAGGAACTTGTAGCTGGTTCTGTGCCCCAGAAATACAACCTGGGCTTCCCAGCTAGTAATGGTCCAACCCCAGAAACTCTCAAAAATTATCTAGATGTGAGTATCATTTCCTGCCCTTTAGGGAGTTTCCTGTCTAAGCTAAGTTGTGGTATGTTAACTGTGCTCATTTACGCATCATGTCTTGAGGCTTAATTTGCTACGAAATGCCTCCTAGTCATTTACCAAACATCTCTTCATGGTCTGTTTTTCTTAAATCTCTAACTTTGGCTAGGAGTTTTAGAGTAACGTGACTATAACCACAAAGGCTGAGCAAAATTTAAACTCCAGGATGTCAGATTATGCGTTTTTATACGTTTTTTTTTATAGTTTAACAGACATTCTTTGTTGTATGATTATTAAATTCCACCATGTCACCAGGGCAGACTGTGACTGACAGTGACACAAGATAAGATGAGTCTTGTGCGGTCATCTTTATTCTGTGAAAATTGCATGTTTCCTGTCATGTGCTCTTATGGAAAGCTTTACAGAGCAATGTTTTTTTTAAATGTCTGGTCATGAGACTTCATGACCTGACAAACAATGGCTGTACCTCAGCTGAGCTGACAACAACAACCTGCTTTGGCAATAGGCAACTGGTATTATTGCCAAACCTAGTTTTGTAAACTGGATTTGAATAAGATCTCTCATGCATAATAATGGAGAAATAAACATGATCTCTGATAAGAACTTTCATCAGTGACCTTTATGCCAAGAAAAAAATCATTCAATCAGTAAATGGTTCAGAAAGGGCAAATTTTTGTAATGTTTAATAAGATAACTACACAATTCATTTTACTATTATTATCTGACACTGAATTTGAACTATTCAATGTTATAAACAATAACCTATTGGTAAATACTAAGTGGGAGGGGCTAAAATCAATTATTTTTAAGGAACAGAATTAGTAGTCACTCTGTAAATATAGGAGGTTTATTTAAAAATGAACATTAACAGTGACATTTAGTTGATAGTTATTTAAAATACTGTGCTTTTTATTTCACATTCGGACTGAAATATTTTGACAAAATCTCTGTTCATATAGGCTTACAGTCTGCTGTTATGAATTATAAATGAATTGTGGTTGTTTACAGGCTCAGTACTATGGAGAGATCGGTCTTGGCACCCCTGTCCAGTCCTTTACTGTGGTATTTGACACAGGATCCTCAAACCTCTGGGTTCCCTCAGTTCACTGTTCTCTGACTGACATCGCCTGCTGTAAGTCAACAGAACAGAATACAGAACCTGATGAATAAACTAAGATTCATTGTTGGGTGCTCCTGTATTGTCTATATCAGCACAGCTGGCAAACTATTAACCAATCAGCATCTAGATCCACAACCATCCATTGTATAGAACAGCTTCTAAATTATATCTGAAGTTTCTCAGGCAGCAGGTGAGTGTGTAACCGAGTGTATGATTGTATTTTCCATCCTATAGTGCTTCATCATAAGTACAAAAGTTCCAAATCAAGCACCTACGTAAAGAACGGGACTGAATTTGCGATACAGTACGGATCAGGAAGCTTGTCTGGATATCTCAGCCAGGATACATGCACGGTATTAAAGGAGAATGTATCTGAACAGTTTTGTTATTGAGAAATATGACAAAAGATAGAAAACGATCATTTTTCTTTTAGATTGGGGACATTAAAGTTGAGAACCAGATATTTGGAGAAGCTATCAAACAGCCAGGAGTGGCCTTCATTGCAGCCAAGTTTGATGGTATTCTCGGCATGGCCTACCCTCGCATTGCTGTAGATGGAGTCCCGCCTGTCTTTGATATGATGATGAGCCAGAAAAAAGTGGAGAAAAATATTTTCTCTTTCTATCTGAACAGGTAAATGAATTGACAATCCTAAATGTTGGACGTGTTAGATAAACAAATGGTTATTCAGAAACCATTCAGTTCTGATTGTTGTTGATGAATTATTGGTTCCACAGAAACCCTCAAACTCAGCCTGGTGGGGAGCTGCTGCTTGGAGGCACAGACCCCAAATATTACACTGGAGACTTTAACTATGTGGCCATCAGCAGACAGGCCTACTGGCAGATTCACATGGATGGGTGAGAATTTTTGTGTCTCTGCATGATATTGTGTAACACAGAAGTTGTTCTTAAGCTAAAGTATGGAATCTTTCATCTTAAGTTCACAATAAAGTGTCCACAGTTAAGTGGTCCTCGTTTCCACCTCTCAGAGTAGCTTAAATTGAAAGCTAGCCTCTTTAGCAGTTCATTTGTTTCTGCTAGTCTAACTTGTGGTAAGAGAAAAGTGGTTCATTCTGTTCATTTAGCCTCTTTAAATGGCATTACTCTGAGATGACATTTACATAATGTCTGCGCACACGTTTTATAAATGCCAGGATGAGTATTCAGACCTGCTTAATTGAAGCTTGAAAGCGACTTCTATAGATACAGTGACCTTAAGCTATTAACAACTTAGTAGGGAAAAGTTGAAATTCAAATTTGTCAAGCAAATGCAGTTTTACATTAAAACTTCAGGCTGTTTTAAAGCATTTTGGGTATAGCAGACCTGTTATTTTGTATATAAAAAATGTGTGTCTGTGTGTGTCTGTGTGTGTCTGTGTGTGTCTGTGTGTGTCTGTGTGTGTCTGTGTGTAGCATGAACATCGGCAGTGAGTTGACTCTGTGTAAAGGAGGATGTGAAGCCATCGTGGACACTGGAACTTCTCTGATCACCGGTCCAGCCGCTGAGATCAAAGCCCTGCAGAAGGCTATTGGAGCAATTCCTCTCATCCAAGGAGAGGTATGCTTATATTTGAATTATTTGTACAATTAAACAGAGACCTCAACAAAAATGTGTATTGTGTTTATGTATTGTTAAATTTGGCAATTTGAACCCTTCAGGCTGTTCTAACTATAAATGTTTTCTCTGTAGTACATGGTTGATTGCAAGAAAGTGCCCACACTCCCCACGGTCTCATTCGTACTGGGTGGAAAGACTTACTCACTGACTGGAGAGCAGTACATCCTCAAGGTCGGTAACTGTGGTGTATTTGCTGAGGGCACGTTATGAGAAAAGTTGTTATTGTTTAGTTGTATTAATGTTAAATAAGTGTTTTGTGTATTTTTAGTTTTTCCATGTTAATTTTTGTTAATTTTTAGTTAATAATTTTCATGCCTCAGCATAAACTAAATTTGGTTTATTGCTAATTTCATTGAGTTTTTTTAAAAATTATCTATGTTTTATTTGACTTCTGTTCATAGAAACGTTTTGTAGTAAACTATAATAACTCTGGTTATGAATCATAAAAACCGAATCATTTGCCATTTCCTGTGAATCGTAATCAAGAGTTGTGAGTGGAATGAAAACAGTGAAGCGATTCTTGCTAATCTGTGTTTATGCCGGCAGGAAAGTCAGGCTGGAATGGATATCTGCTTGAGTGGATTTATGGGCCTGGATATCCCACCCCCTGCCGGACCGCTGTGGATTCTGGGTGATGTGTTCATTGGGCAGTACTACACTGTGTTTGATAGAGAGAATAACAGAGTGGGCTTCGCTAAGTCTGTATAAGCCCACCGGTACATTTAACGTGTCATGAGAGTAATATGATATTTGTCAATCACCTCTGCTAGAATGACAGAGTAGTGGTATGATTGTTTTCTTTGCACTGCTTTTAAATGTTTTTTGAAGAGGTATTTGGAGAAATGATTCAGGGAAATGTCTAAAAGATGACCGTTATACTCATCTGCTTGATAGCGAAAGCTTATGTGAAAATCTGTGATTATTACACAGAGTTTTAACATTTTAATTTGGAATTTTTGTTTGACATGCTTAATTTTAGACACTACCAGTTTTGATGTTTTTACTTTTGAAAATGTTCTGGCGAAGATCAAAGTGGACAATAAAGTTGTTTTAAACCCACCTGTGATTTTTCTCTTGAATCCCAAACATTAAATTCCTGCTTTTTATTTTTGGTTTATGTTCATATTTTAGTATTTCAGTTGCATTCTGGACGACTAGTCTGAAGTTCAAGAAAGTAGAAAAGCAAAACAGTGTTTGAATACTTTATCTTTTCATCTCAACACTGAGAAAGGAAATACTGCGTTGTTGAGCAAATTCATGAAAAAAATATATATACAGGAAGAGAGGAGTGTACAGACTCCTTCCAGTGATATAACATTGATAGCACATCAGCAGACATACAAGCAAAGTCAGAGTTCTGGATTTTAAAGCACTTCTTAGCAAAAAAACATGATCTGTTATTCAAACTATATTCCCATAACTGTGTTCATTATTTACAGAAAACCTTAAATGTACAACATTCACCTTATATTCTAACATTTTAGAATGAATTAGGCACACAGTTTCAGAACGACTGGTTAAGATTGTTAAATGCAGTCCATACGTTGATGCACAAACATTTTATTACATCCAAAAGAAAAGTACTGCATGTTGTCCACGTTTTACATTCTAGACTTTCTCAAAGCTGCTTCTAATCTTGTTTTAGGTGGACAGTAAATACCCCGACTTGCAACATAATCTTTTTGTACAAATAGCTATTCTACAGTAGATCATAAACCAGGGGTGTACGGCCCCTACAGACAGACAGACAGACGAGGGTAAGTGCGTGCAAACAGTTGGGGTAATGGGTTGGGATGCATTAGTGCTAGCGACAGCTATAATACAATTTGAAACTTTCTGGACCAGTGTGTATGTGAGCTGTGATGATGGTATTTGGACAGATTGGTTATTGAGAAACTAAACAACTTAAATTAATGCGTTCGACTTAAAGTTGCGCTGCGCAGACCGGTGACATCGGTATCAAAATACCGCGAGAGCAATTCTAAAGCGTACCGAGTTGTCTGTTCTCGCGGTACTTTGATGTCATTAGCCGATCGGTCTGCGCAGCGCCGCTTTACGTCGAACGCACCTGATATTTGACTAAAGCCTCACGGGACAAATTCAACGGGACTGGTCGTCACAGTACGGATAATGCCGTAAAGTCTCACAAATCCGATTCGGGCATATCGGGACTGTCTGTAATATTGGGCATTATGTATCCAGTGCTACAGGTTCCGTTGAGCGTGATGTCCGAGCTCGACGGGGGGCCGCTCGGCTTGCGGTGGTTGGCCGGCATGGGTGACGGAGCTTCGCTTGGCGTCTTTGCGTGGAGAAGACTGGCGTCGTCTCCCTCCTCTTCTTCTCTGGTTCTACAGGTGGTCTCTTTGATGATTCGACCCTTCTTATAGGAGACGGTGGACAGGCCACCTGCGTTCTCGTCGATGATGTTCAGACAGCGCAGGATGAAAACCACGGGCACCGGCAGCATGGCGATGATCACCAGCGAGATGCAGACGGCCAGACCCCAGGGTGGGTAGCGGAGAGACTGTTCCTGAGCCTTAGA
>JAZGTK010012395.1:0-14961 GCA_036877625.1 Ambastaia sidthimunki
TCATCTTTCACATATTAGAAATATCTGCCACACTGCACAGTAAGGCATTCATGGGTAAATTCTGAGCACAAGTGATTGAACATAAGCTAACATTACTTAGATAAATGTTCCTATTATTATAAAATATTAAAACATTGTCAGAAAACTTTTTTTCTGGAAAAAAAAAAACATTTAAAATGTGAATCCTAACAAGATTGGAGAGTGAATCTATTTTGTCTCCCTCTGATAAAGAAGTAATTGATGTGTGAGGGATTATGCTGGTGCCTGGAAGGAAATTCATTTTGTGATGAATAAGGATTTTGGCTGTTATCGTGTCTTCTTTTCTCTAATTTCCTTTGTAACTAAAGCAGAGCAGACCTGCAGTCATTACTCTCTTATTATTAGAGAGAACGCGGGTACAGTAGAGCTTTGATGGGCCTTAAAAGAACAGCTCACCCAAAAATGAAAACTCTGTATGAACTTTTATGTTGCTGCAAACCTAGGATTTTCTATAAATCTATAAAAAGATTTTCTATAAAAAGAAGAATTTGCTGGTCATTTATTTCCATGCAATCATATTGACTTGGAGCTTCAATGCCTAAACAAGCCAAAAAGTCTCAGTGCACACACCTGTGTACTATATTCCAAGTGCATTAGACGCATTAGATGAGAAAGAGGCAGTTAGGTATCAATAACTGTTATTGATAATTGGTGAAAATTGTAAATGAGTCATTCACACTGTTTTTTTTGTCAGATCTAATCATTTTTAAAATCTGACTCATAAGAAAGATTTATTTACAAATGAGGCATTGTTATTTCTCATAAATTTCCAAAGATATCTACAAAGAAGCTATGGTAGGGTGGAGGTCAAGATTAGCATATTCGGTATGTTTATTTGTTAAACAAAGCTATTGTATGAGCTTCCGAACACTCAAAATATAGCCCACAGGTCTTATGGACTTCTTCTGTGATGTTTTTATGATGCTTTTGTTTTTATGATGGAGGAGAGACACCTGGACAGAACTAAGAGGAACAGGACACAAGAGGTAAGTATATTCTCGTTGATCGAGACTAGCGAGAGGGAGCCCACCAACACTGAGCGTGAGCGTGTGTTATTGAGACCGGACAATGACTGAAACAAAAGAGAGTGTTTTTAAAGGTGTAGTGATGAATGGGGAAATTGGAAACAGGTGCGTGTGATTAAAACTCAGGAGAGAAGGTGCGCTGTGTGTAATTATGGGGCAAGCCTGAACGCTTCGTGACACATTCATGTGTGTCCTTCATTTAAAAGAAATGTTTTCATAATAATTTATCAAAAATTGTATTTGATCCACCTCAAATTCCCTTTTTAATACACGACACACATTTCTCTTACCTTTCAATACACGTGGCTTTATTCTGGTACATAACACCAACTTTTAACTTCTTACAAACTTTTAATTGCTAGCAGATAAAGATATGTCTGCCCTGCATTTTCTCTCTTTGAACATTATGGAAAATTAGGTTATAACAGGGAAAGTAAAATATAATGTCACACAGAGACTTTACAAATACAAAAAATGTTAAGTACAAAAAATTGTAATGGCAGTTTAGAGGAACAAGGTACTTTGTTCCAGCATAACTTTTCTGAATATTAAATAACCTTTTCTCTAATTAATGCATCGTTAAAAATTAAAATCTGCCTGATTCAACAACTGGAGGCTGCACTTTTAAACAAGGTATTTGAGGAACACATGGAAGAAAAGGGACTTGTTATCTAAGGTTTGAATTATACAACAAGAAATGTGCATATGGAAGTTTATTGCAGCTGTTGTGAATACTTCTGGAGCAGAATGTGTCTGGATATCATAGAGATAATCAAACATCTGCTAAATTCAACCCACTCTTTTTAGTGATAAATGTTATTTGTTGTATTTGCCTCACCAGTCGTGGTGTATCATTCCGTGCACCATCTGAAGATACAGTATATAAATGCTGTGAATGAATGTGATGAGCCATTTGTATCAGCTGAAGCAAAAATAATGATCTAAACTTGCTGAACATTTTCTGAAAATCACAGGTGATTTGCTTTATATTGAACTGAATTGATAGCAGAGAGATGCAAACTTTTTTAAAGTTTGTACTTGCTTTTAAAGTATTGTAAGTGATTTGTTTTTGGAATACAGTACAGTGACAGCCCTAGGCTCTGTAAACAGCACATATAAATAAATAAATGAAAAAGATTCAGGGTGCTGGCATGCCCAATTTAAGCCAATCAGAATCTCTGCCACTGAAGCATTTCAGGTGTTGAGGTTTGCTTAGTCTGAGCCGCAGAGCATTGGTTGAATGTCTGAATAAGGCACATTGGTCCTCATCTGGTTGAATTCTACAGGATTTCCAGGAGACGTGTGCATTATTTGATATATGATCTGCCTGGAAACATAATGCTGAACAAAACAAACTGTGATTGGTTGTTTTACATATCAATCATATAGCCTATTGGGCAATTCTTGGCCAATTAAAGCTATTATGGAATCTAGACAATCTGGCATCAGTCTGGAGGTCTGGCTATGCAAAAGTAGGGTTTACTAGTATTAGGTTGGCTGACATGTTTTTGTATGAAGAAAAGACGTTTGAATAAAATGGGCAAAATGGCGGATGTTAGCAAAACTTCTGAAAATGCTTACAGCACCTTTAAAATTATTGAAAACAATCAACATTTATCATATTAAATATGATTGATTCTTTCCAGTTAAAATTTTCTAAGACAATACCACAGTGGTGGTTGTCAGGGCATTGCAATGTAGGTATATGTTTTAGTAGTTGACTGGATGTTGGTAGGTGGTTGCAAGGGTAGGTGGTTGCTTGTTTAATGACCCCAGTAAAATTGGTCATTCTCAATGATATTTGTGTCCCTAGTTATAGTCTCTCAATCTGGGTCTTGTTTTTAAACCAATTTTGTCATGCATTAGGCAACAATTGTTAGTATAATTGCTTACAAAATTTAATGCTCACATTTCCTGTGCACATAATTCACGTCCACAGCACAAACAAGTAGGATGAGATACACACCAGTTAAATACTACAGTGAGAGGTTTGTTTACATCTCTAACCCTAAATATGAGACATATTAATATTAGTGCTGAATCCACAAAGTAAATAACAAACAAAACCAAGCTCTGTGAAGTAAAGATGATGATGGCCTTGTGCGGATATTAGCCTTCTATGAGGAGGCCACAAGGTCACTAAGTTAAATGTGATAAAGTCCATCAAAGTCCCACCCAGAAATGGCTTTGGGAGGCCGTGAGGCATTTGAATCCTAGTCCCATTTTTGAACCTTAGCCTTGAATACATTTACAAAAGATTAGGCTTCATTTTTCCATGTCATTGCTCTGTTTGAAAATGAAAACTGTCCCCAGTCAATTGGGTAAAGGTCAGCAGAACCTCCCGTGGGCCAGCTGGTTTGAAAGAAGAGAGAAGGGTAATCATAATAATAGCATGAATGCTCCTTTGGCTCATCTCTGTGTCAGACATTTTAAGTTATGCCAGAAGGCATGGCTGGGATAGAAAAAATGGAAATAAATCATGGAATGAATGTCTGCAAATGATACAAGGCTGTAAGCACTGTGAGATGTGCCCTGTGCTCCACACTGCCCTGGGAGCTAGTAGAGGCCAGGGTAATGGAGTTGGCATCTCTATTGCCACAGGCTATGGACTGATAAGGGCCCAAATCTTGCACACTAGTGGCCGTATCATTCAATGTCTGCGTTCCGCACAGCCCCAGTCCCATATGCAGATGTCTGTAAGGTCAAGAAAGATCTGTAACGTGCCAGGGGCCCAATCTCCCCACGCTTGTGTTATTTCATATTTTAATTACACATTTTGGGAGATGTGTAATGGGGGACCGTGGGTGGAGAGATCTGGTACAAAATGAAAGACAAGCTTGATGAAAAAGATATATGTTGATATTTGAGTGACGGGAGGTAATGTCAATATTCACGAATGTGGTCTGTAATTTTCTCACTGTCCAAATCAGAAAAACCTGTTTTCCCTCTCACCTCACAGTTAAAACTTCTTGCACCAATTTCCCACTTTGGTCGTGCAGTAACTCAACTACCACCCAAAACGACACCCTGGAGTTTACGGAAATAAGGAAATAGCAACAAAATATTTAGAATATATGCTGTAGAGCTGCTGTTTGACACTTTGCCTGGTAATGAGAGTTTGGGTACTTGGCACAATAAAGGCTTGTTTCAGGAAACAGAGAATAGTCAAACCCCTGCAGAGCAACTGCCAATGAGATAAATGAAAATCCTAAGCGACAGCTTTCTGCAGGTATCCCAGAGATTCTTGCTACTGGTTCATTAGATGACAACTTCCTCATCACCCCATGAATTACTTCCAATTTTCAAATGCATGAACTGAATGATGGAGGAGCTACATTAATGAGAATGCATGAAACATACACAGCAAACACATTGTAAATGCTAATGTGCACTTTCTCTGTCCTGGGAATTAAAATACACTGCATATGCTTATGTGGTGACTTTCAGCACTGCATATAAAGTTGATCACTTTCGTCTGCTGGGATATTTCAATACAAATATTGCAACAGTTTTTGTCTATTTAATGTAAAGGTGCTATAATAACTGAATGCATGTCATAAACCTGCAATGTTGCACAAACTGTGAATAATTATATTACAGTAGAATGTAGGTGAAGTGACATGACAATTAGACAGCATGATTATGAATAAACATGTCAGTGAATTATGCTGTGTTGTTATTCATTTGACGTAAAGCTTTATAAATGTGAATATGGAAAAGCGTAGCTGTAAATAGAGGTGCACGACTGTTAAACTCACCTGTCAAGCAACATTATAATGGTTTCCTCAGACATTGGTTTATCTAAGACAGAAAATTTAATTGAGATTAAATCCAAATTAAATCAGAAACATTGAGCTTGGCTGTTGTGTATCTAAATGAATAAATAAATTACAAGCTGTTGGTTGGTTGATTGAGAGGTGAGTAGGCGGTCCTTTGATGTTGTCCAGTATGCATTAGCTTCCACTCTACAAATTGGATGTGGTGACATGCTGTAAGAATATTACAATCTTGTTTCTTGTGTTTAATGGAATCTAATCACAAACGTTTTTTTAGCATTTACCACTTCTAAGCAGATCACCCAAGACAAAGGTTAAAACCCGATGCACATAGGTGATCAGCTCTCATTCATCTCAAGTCAAAGCATGATCAGTTACTGACAGCACCGTGTGATTTGTTTCTCCCAGACGAGCATTTCCTGCCATCACAAAAGTGGCAGACCAAAGCATTCATCTCCCCTCAGGGAAGCCGTATTTTCTTTCTCTTTTGTTTCTGCCATACAGATTGCTTGTTTCTTTGTATTCGTCAGGTTTTGAAGATTCAGCGAGAGACTGCGACAACTCCTATTCCAATTTCTCCAGAGAGCCACAATGTTTTCAATATGCTGATATACAGCAATGCCTTTTCACTTTTACAAATGGGCTGCGATATTAAAATGAACACCCCTATCCTGAAATCCATTTACTCTCTGCTGGTTTAAAACCTTCCCTGAATTGAAATAAATTTGTCTCTCCACCTTCAGGTAATATTCATTAAAATAATCTTAATGAAAACAGCTACAATCCGTGTCACTCGCAGGTGTTTTCCTCATGCTCAGTCTGTTCAAATCTCCGTTCTGATGGATTCCACGTCTCTTAAGAAGAACTGTCACCAACCTGTCTTAGCTTCAGTGTTAGCTACAAGACAGGATTTCAGGAGATTAAACTGTATTTTTACTATAAAATACTGTTTTTGCATCTTTATACTGTCTTTCTTCCTGTGAAATCAATGCAGGCTAGGTATGTTTTTACCATAACACAACTCTACAAAACTACTGTTTCCTTTTGTTTAGACACTTTATTACTTTTAGGGGCCTTGAGGTGTAGTTGCCCAGGGGCCCCACACTATGTTCTTCCGGCCCTGTATATATGTAACAAAAAGGCCAGCAGAATAATTAAAAAGTAAAAAAAAACTGCATAAGACATAATTGCTGCATAATAATTATTTTGCAATGAATACTGGGAACCTGTGACACAATACTGTGGACTTGTACAATCACAGTGTATAGTAAAACTACAGATTGCTAATTCATGCCAACAGTATACTGTACCTGCAGTGTGCAAAACTCAATTATTTTCTAAGTGGGCTGTTTTATTCACTGCCAGACCTCTGTAATTTAGAAAATAATTCTTATGAAATTTTAAACAAAACTTGACGACGTTCATGTATCTTAATGAGGTCGACTCTAGAAACTTAAACAAAAAAGTCAAGCATGATCACCCCTGTGGGTGTACATAATCAATACTGCAGTGCAGTGGTGTTCCCACACATGAACATGGGTTAAAGTGAAGAGGTCAAACTCATTCAAACATAATGAGAGACTAATAGCCAGATAGAAACAAGCAGCAAATTTTGGACTAAAGACATTAGTTTTTCTGTAATTATGAAGGTCCTACCCTCAGCTGTTAAACACTAATTAGCTCGGGTTTGCTCATCGTAATGGGGTCCACTCTTGAACCTCTGACCTCAGTTGGTTTTCAGCTGTACTGCAGAGGTAATTAGGTTTTTGGTATTCCTTAATGTGACTCTTACAGCCTCTGATTTTCTGTCTGTATTTCTAGGTGAATGCCAAGGAAAAAATAAAGAGAGACCCAGTTTCTGTTGCTTTTGATTCGGAGTTTGGCTTTCACTGACTTTAATCTTTTGAATTTGTTCACAGAAAAGTTTGTTTATGAGTGACCCTCTGTGGATGTTTGTATATGAGTGGGCCATTGACTCATGCTGTTATTTTACAGTGAACAGGGTCAGATAATGATTTGTTACAGTCTATGAAGATACTTTTTTGAACTACCAGGAATGACTTCCATCAGTTCATAAAAATACAACAATAATAGCTTACATAACTCACATAACTTTCGTTATACAACAATATTCATGTGTTACAAGAATTGGAGGTGATCATCAGTAATGTTTACACATTCATAATTCATCAACAACGTTGATTCACATGACGACATCCTTTATTTCGAACCGTCTGTTGTCAGACTCTTGCTCACAAACAAGATGTCCAAGTTCAGTTCTTTCATGAACTAGATGCCCCACAGTCATTTGTGAATCAGCACCATTCACTAAAAAAAACAGATTTATTCAGTAAAGGGCGTATTTATTCAGTAGGTCTGACCAATGACATTGTGACCTTAGAGCCAGCCTCAAAGGCTATTGGCTCACACTACAGTCAATCTTTGAAGGCAGAGAAAACCCCAAAAGCAATCACACGCTTCAACAGAGAAAGACTTTGGTAAACAAATAAGTCAGATTAGTCGATATTTAGATTTGCTTATGAGCAAAATACCAGTTGTGGTGAAAAAGCATCTCAACAAATGTTGTGGTGGTGCTGTGTAGAGGTCTTGACTTCAAAAGTCAACTTAACAGCAAGCTTGTAGAAATAAGAGTCAAATAAGTGTGTAGAGAGAGACGAGCGAGTGCTCGCCATAGCCCTGTGCTTGCGCAACAGCATTTTTTGCATATGGATAATGTTGTGTAAACTTGTATTACGCACATGCACAGGTTTTTGGTCTATTAAAAGGCCATAGTCACTTACAACCATAACCTTTACACACACCATGGCTGCAAATGAATTTACCACAGCCACATCCATAAAGAATTTCACGCTTTTGCAATCCGTGACCCATCTAAAGAGATCTTTCTATAGCCAGAGGGGATCTACTTTTTACTCTGCAAGGGCAATGAAAGCTGTTTCCTTGTCTTAAACTGTAGCTTTCTTCAAACAAGATACATTAGTGGAGCCTGCAATAAAATTAGTATTTATGAAACAACATTACAGTTGCATTTGACATGGAGAATTTAAGACAAACATTAGGAGGTACGTTTTTGAAAGCCACAGGATTAGGGTGACAGTACTTCAAAGCAATTAGCAGATTTCTTATTATTTTGCCCAGTGTTGATTGCATAGGAAATGAATTTAGCTGATGATGTTGTTGAGCTGGAATAAATATTCCATGAAACGAGTTTACAATGATGATGATGCCATTGGATTAATGAAAACCTTGTGCAAAGTCTTGGATTTGTTCTCGCTTTTCAAAAATTTTCCAGGAAATAACAAATTCGACATAAAATCAGAAGCAATCATATATGGGATTTGTAAAGTGGATCGTCTGCAGCTGAAGTATGTTCTTGGAAATAAATCACAGGGTTATTTTGAAATGGATGGGTATCAAGTCATTCAAGCAATAGACTGAAACTAATACTCCTGGAATGCACATTGCAAGGGAATGTTTATTTGGAAATAGGGGTTAAAGAGATCACACGAATCTAGAAAAAAAACAAAAGTGTCATCATTATCTAACTTTCATATTATTCCAAACACGTACAATCTTCCTTCTTGTGCTGGACACAAAAGCCAATCTTTATCTGCTATTTATACAATAGTAGCAAACGGGATGAGAATCCACCATAAAAGAGCTGAATATGACATTAAATTGACTTTTAAGGTAAATGCAAAAATTTTCCCTGTTCCCTTTCATGTTCTTTGTTGTACAGCAGTGTGCAATGCATATTGACGCTTCTTATTTAGATGCAGGGCCGTAGTGCAACCGTCGCAAGATCAAGCATGGGCCCATCGTCACCACGGGCCTGCATCCGCTTGGGATGCCCCTGTTTAGATGTTTGCAAATAAGACTAATATGGTTATGACTGAATAACAATAAAATATTTTAATTTTGATGGAACTTTAAAGAGAATTGAAACACAAAAGTAATGTTTCTTACACCAATAAAATGTAGATGTAAATATTTTAATAACCAAAAAGGTCAGTAAGTAATAAGTCAGTATTGCAGAGATGACCGTTACAATAAAGTCTAAATTCTCTGAGATTATGCAAACAGAGCTTACAGATGTCAAACAAGATAGACAGAAGTGATTATCAGATCACATAATTGAGCAAACAGAGTGAAGGAGTAGAAGTGAATTGCTGTTTGCGTTGCGTGACAACTTCAGCAGGTTGCTAATTGATTATCGCAGCACAGAACAAATACTGTAACTGAAAACTGAGATGCATCGGCCCCACATTTGTTTATCTCAGGTTTCGGATTGAAGTTCTTTGTTGAAGAGGTCCTCCTCTCCACTATGACTCCTGAATCTCATTAAGAAACACATCTTCAAACCTGGCATGACACAGTCACCTGACAGCCAATGGAGTTTGACAACAAGTGATGTCACACCTGTCAAAAGTCTGGCAGCAAATTTTGAATGTCTGCATGGTTTAAGTGCTATAGCTCTTCAGTAAGCTCCACCACACAAGTTATCATATTGCTTCGGAATACTTAGAATGTAATGCACAAGTTGATGGACTATTTTCATGATGGACATTTGGAGTCTGACAGTGAAAATACATGCCCACTTCCCACTTTGTATGGAAAAGAGCAGCTCAAACTTTCTGGAGAAAAACTTTTTTAATGCAAGTTTGGAAGAACATGAGGGCCAGTAAATGATGACTGAACATTTTATTCTAAAATGTTATCATTAAAAGTGAGTCAAATATGACCTGGCAATATGTTTCTTTACTCAGAACAACAAGTGCTATATTTTATTTGATGTTTCTTAATGTCGTTTCACAAAGTTCATGTAACTTTTGTGGTACAGTTACTTCATGGTTTAAACATGGGTTATACACAGAAATAGCTCACTCAGTGCATTAACAAATTCCAGTGAGAGCTTGATTTACATCACACTTAGAGCAAATGAAATACAATCCCGTCTTAAAAGGACAACACTGCAACAAACTGCTTGGAGTAGTGCATAATTAATAGCCCACTGTGTACCAGTTCCTGTACTGAAGGTCAAACTTAATACTAGCAACCTAAAAACAACATTTTGAAGGGTTCTAATGAGCACACCATCAAAGACCCAGAATGCACAGTGGTACGCTGTCACTTATAGCCCTTCTACAAGGATAGGAAATTAAAAGTAGGCAATTGTTCTATGTTAAAATGCATTCACCTATCGCAGCTAAAAATGCAGAAACTATAAGTCATTTGCAGGCTGATTTACCTGAAAAGTGTTAACACTTTTGTTCTGTCTGTTTGAGTATCTCAGCCAGCCTGAAACAGCAACACTGGCTCAACCAATAGCATGAATTTTAAGCGGAGCTATATAATCACAAATGTTTTTTTCACAGTTGCATTCTGTGACAATAGTTGCATATAAGTGACACGCTTCAGCTTTGATGCAAAAAACAAAGGCTGTGAAGGATAGATTGTAAGTTAAATGGGTTGTACTCAATAAACAAATAAGTCGTTCAGTGACGTTAAACATTCAAAAATGTGTCTTACCAGAAAATTTCCAATAGACATAAAAATCCATAAGATGGTTGTAAAAATTAGATGTGACCTAAAACATTATGACCTATTGATCTTTCCACCACAGGCTTTTTTTTAATTGTCATCAGTTTAAAATTGATACAGATGGTCTTCAATGCCTAATGCCCTCACAGGTATGAGTTTTGTGTTTTAGTGAGGGGAAATACATTGTGAACTTTAGTAAGAGATGAAGCACATTTGTCCCATGACTGAATGTGAAACAAATATAAACTGGTTGTACTCTGTACCTCCCTCTTTATGCTGAGCACCTTAATCTTCCTGATAGAGGTCTCTCTTTATGTGCATGTTTTTTGTGAGTCTGCATTACAAGTGCCTCCAACCCTCGGCTATGATCTTTTGAAGGTATTCGTTTCAGGAAAATGTAAAATACAAAAAGCTCTGGTAAAATGATTAAAGGACTCTCTACATCAAACGC
This sequence comes from Ambastaia sidthimunki, assembly GCA_036877625.1. NCBI lineage: Eukaryota > Metazoa > Chordata > Actinopteri > Cypriniformes > Botiidae > Ambastaia > Ambastaia sidthimunki. The sequence continues at coordinate 10,854 of JAZGTK010012395.1, forward strand.
AGAAATGACTAAAAGGATTCAGTCACATTTCGCAAAAGCAATAAACAAATCCACCCACCAAAACATACCTTGCCTGTCAGCTTGGCTGGGTATTAAATGACTCTACATTGACATTTCAAACTTTTCTCTTTAAAACTGAAAGTACTTCAGGTGGTACAAATGAATTGGTTTTTATTATGAAAAATTTGAAATGTTTCAATATTTGTCTCAGATGTATGATACATATGCAGTGTATTTTGATCATCACAGATGGTAAACAAATCCAGGAGTTAGAAGACAGGGTCAAAATACAGGAAGCATTTCAGAATAATAGCTACAAAAGTCAAAATCGTGAATCCGGAACAAAACAAACCAGCAGTTCAGGCAGCCAAATAAATCAAGCAGGGTAAAGAGAGATTGCTAAGAATTGCAGATTGACTGTCAAGACTTCACGCTGAATGTTTGAAGAACTGGAGTGCAAATACACATCAACAGGAAATTAGTCAGTGACTGGCCACATGATTCAGTGAACCGTTCTAGCATTCAGGAGATAAAACCTCTGAGGGCGAAGAGGCAGAATATTACAGAAATCTTATTTCTTATAAAGTGTTTTCTAAATAGTCTTGTTTCACAGTTACTGTATGTGGATTAATTTCTTAAAAGCTGTGAATTCTCTTAAAAGTTAATTAGTTAAAAACATTTGTGGGGTGAAGAGAAGTGATTGGTTATTGAGGACTGACCTCAATGCTGTGATTACTATTTTGGATTTAGGGTGATGTTATAATGTGATTAAAGTGATTAAGGGTGATATAAAGTAATAATAAAGGGTAATATTATAACAGCCCTGCATTGGATTGGCCATCTATCCAGGGTGTATCCTAGCCCAAGATCCTTTGATTTTTGGACTCCAGCCCTCTTGTAACCCTCCAGAGAACAAGCGGGTTTGGAAAACATATTGATGGATATTATACTGAAGTGATTCGAAGTGATATAGTGTGAGTAAAGGTGATAAAATAGACTAATACAGAATGAAATAATGCAATTATTCTGGGCAATACATCTGGAGTTACTCATGATGACTCTGTTCTACACAGTATTCCTGGTAAATTACCGTAAAATAACCAGATTTACTTACAAATAATAAACAAATATGCTGCTCACACATGCATTGGCTTTTCATCTTTGTACCATTAAGATACCATTCACAAATTAGTACCAAAACAAAGGTGATGTTATTGGTGCACCACTGACTGCTGAACTGTCTTGTGTTAAAAACATGACAGGGTTTGACTTTGTATCTGAACGTTGTGCATAGGTTTTCATTTTTGTATAAAATTTACATTCATGCAGTTGATCTTGACTCGATGACATTAGGCAACTTCAAACTGAACTGTATGGATAAGTGCTGTCGCTAGCATCCAAAGGCATAGAAACTACCTGTGGCAAAAAAATAACAGTTATGTTAAGATATGGATACGCAGAGGTCTGTGTGAAGAATGTGGGCAACTCAGCAAAAAAATGGGAAAGTGTTTTAGAAAGTGTTATGAACAACTGCTTTGAAAAATTATGATGTTATGATTGACCTACAGCAGACTCTTACATCTGTGCATTCTGTGTTTATACTAGTTATCCTATTCTGTGTTCACACAAAGCATGTTCACATCATACCAGTTTTTACAGGTAATGTTACAACTTCCCTTACTGGTAAACTTCCAGAACCAATTTACTGGTATTTTTGACATAAGACATAATCTGTAAGGGTATGTTTACACAACAACAATGTAATGTAAGGTAAAAAAGTTTTTGCATACAGACATTGTCAGAATGATTTATGTTCACACACATCTGAGAAAAATGTTAAATCTTTTTGTATTATACATGCCAGTAGCTGTCAATGTCACTAAATAGACTTAACTTGTAAAATGTATGCATATGATGTCACAGTTTTCACAAATTCACATTTTTGTGGTTTACACAGACAATAATGTATCGCTTTTAAAAACTTGCACTTGGAAACATGTTTTTAAAAGTTTGCATTCATAGGCCCCCAACATGCCATCAAATAAATTATAGGCCAAAACACCTAAGACGTTTTATGTTTTTAGTTGAAAACTGTGTTTAAATGGCCCCTAAACATTCATTTATTAAATGTTACAAGCCTGCATGTGTAAAAGGTGCTAATGAAGTGATTTAGGGTGATATATTTATGAGGTTGTTATAATAGAGTCATTCAAAGTGATACAGTTTAGTAATTCACTGTGTTCATAGTGTGAATAATGGTGTGATGCAGGCTAATAACGACAAGAATGTTTTATTCAGAGTGTTGTTGTTGAAGTTGGTTGTATGTTTTTTGGCTGCTGAGTGGCCCTCAAGGCACAATTATATTTGTTTTTCTCAGTCAAGCTGAGAACACAAACCACATTCTTCCTGCACCAATCAACACATATTTAGGAATATGTAATGGCAACATATGTATGCATAGACCCATACCTTCATAGATCATGTCTTACTTTCTACATGCATGTATCTTATTCAAATAGTTTACTGATTGAATTTTTAATTACATGATTGAATGTGTTGAAATATATTTTTAATTTTAGAAATGTGTCTACAAGACTATGGTCTGATACATCTTATTTACACTCTGTATCGATTTACTTCTTGCTAAAAGGAAAAAAATGCTTCTCGCAGTACTCACCATGTAACTTAATAATGTGAAATTCTTTGACCTTAGAGATATTTTAGTACTGTGGTAAAAAAATAAAAACATTTCCGTGACATTTGATATTTTCTTGAAAACCATGTTGTACTTCATCCAGTCTTATCTACAAAATTCTGTCTTTTCCTCAGATCTGTCAGGCATTGCAGACAACAGTTTAGCTGTGGCTCCCCTTTGACAGATTACGGAGTTGATAAACAGCTGAAGGTCCCAAATTCTCTGTGCAGTACAAGATCAGGCAAATCCCAGACTGCCTGCAATGAAAGGCTGGTGAAAAGCTCTGTGCATTTCTGCAGTAAAAACCAAAGAGCTGCAGATCAATTTGCAGCATTTCAATCCTTAACGATTTCTGATTTGTACATATTTTTAAAACAGATAGTTCAGGTCTTTGCAAATTAGTCGTTAGCTGTAGTAAAACAATTTGTTATTATACACCTTTATGCATAATATACATGTATTTGCATATATACAATAACCATTAATACTTGTCTCTTACCTGAACACAACAAGCAAAATAGCCACTTCAACAGCCACTTTTTTCACATTTTGCTCTATGAACTGCAAATACACATATATCATCTAATAAAGGGTAAAATATTTCCATTAGCAGGCCAATTCAGTAACCACACCTCAGCGCAACGAAAAAGGATGAATTACATGAAATGCATCATTTTAACAGGTCACTCTGCAGCATTCTATTTATTTATTTATTCAAATGGTTTTTATTATAACCTCTTTTATCCCCTCACTCTCACTCTCCAAGCCGGTCTACAAGTGGCCACTGCAGAACCCTGCTGGGCTCCATTTCCAAAATCATTTATCTTTCATGCACACTTTCAGTTTCTGTCAATCTACCTGAATGCAACGTTTCTTTTCTGTGTAAACAAAATACACTCCAACCAGTTTGTGTCTGCACCATCCCTAAGCTTTCAGTTTACTATGACATTACTATGAGGGCATGCATTGAAATGACCTTTGGGCAACTAAAGGGAAAATATTTATGTCTAAACATCTGAGGGTTGCACCTGACAGGACATGACATTATTGTTACATGTGCCGTATTACACAACACTGCCACCATGGAAACGGAGAAGACCCTTGTGGTGGAGGTGCAGCCTGATGATGACCTACAGCCACTTGGACCAACCCAGCGGCTGCATGGGACAGAATTACAGAACACTATTTTTGATACATGCCTGATAAAAGACAAATGTGTTTAGTCCCAAGAGAGTTTTATTTCAGTTATTTTTGTGAAGATGTAAGGTCAACAATAGTACTCAATAGTATAGTATGAAATAGGGTATTAGCACTTACTTTAAACTTATCTTTAAAGCAGCTCTATTTCTAGTGCCAGATTTTTCTTCTTTAGGTAGTCAAGTTCTGTTTCTCCCCTTATTTTCTTTTTGTTTT
>JAZGTK010012396.1:0-14961 GCA_036877625.1 Ambastaia sidthimunki
ACTTTCTAAATCCAGATTGAAGTATAACCCCTGCACACCTAGTTTTAGTCTAAAGTCTTACTTTCTGACATTAATTTTCATTACATCATCACTGATTATTAAACATAGATAGCTGTGTGTAAACAGATTTATAATATTCAAAAGAAAGTTTACAGAAGACAGAAATGACTTATTTGATTAGCTGTTGGTGAAATTAGTAATTATTAAAGTCAGTCAGAAATAATGTTGGGGAGGGGAAATATTACAAACTGACATTTGAAATCAAATACGCAGAAAAGAATGAAAGTTGTTGGATGTTTGATTAAACATTTCAAAAAACAAACCTTTTCATTGAGTATAACATTAAATGATGACTCATGTACAATAATACAATAACTTATGATTCTGTTGACTTCACACTGACATGTATGTAGCCACTAATACATAGTACTTGTCAAATCTTACACTGACCAACAAACGATTAGCACAGGCGTGATTCCTCTTAAGCTAGTAAAGGAGAACAACAGACAGTCAACAAAACTTCTAACACCCACCCAAATCTCCCAGAACTGTAAACACCTTCAGGACTGCATACATTCTGAGAGACACAGTCCTCAACACCTACAAACAGTGTGGACAATGAGCCACACTCTTCCTCTAGCACTGACCACCTGCATTCATTCAAGAGAAACTTTTGACATGGAAATAAAATCTGTACCCCCATCATTCACAAGAGAAGCCCACAGGACCCTTCTGTGACATCAACACTGAATTATCAGCAGCAAAAGTAAAAGAAGATGAGCTGACCTGTGTTTGTGAATGTTTGTGATGCTGTTATTAAAGAGTGTTAGTACACCCCTCTCTGTGCTGGACAGAGACAAACTGTGTGTGTGTGTGTGTGTGTGTGCTCTGAAAACACAGATGACCCTCTTCAGAGCTGAAGTGTTGGAACCAGTTAGACACTGACACTCTTTAATGGGCTGAGCTGGTTAGACGTGACCTCTCTGACCTTTTTGAGTAAATGTCATTGAGCAGAACAGAGCTCTGTTTTAAACCAAAACACAAAAGGTGAAAAACTGAAGTCAAATATTCACATTAAAACACCAGGAAAATTGAAATACTCAAATACATCCATCATACCACAAAACGTTTGTTCAAAAGAAAATTAAATTAAAAATTACCTGAGAAAATAGCAAAATAATAGCATAATAACCTATTTACTTTTATTATATCACACAACCCTAATGACATCTTACATTGCTCTGTCAGTTTCTGCACTTCAACAGTACTAACAGACTCATCATTAGAGATTAATGATACACCGGCCCCATCTGACTGCAGTGACCCGCAGAACATTTTTCCAAATAACACGGATTACAAACAGAACAGAGAGCAGTATTGTGTGACACTATCTGCCTCCACCATGAGCAGAACCTGCTTTAATGTAAATGTCATTTGAGAAGAAGACTTAGTGTTTAGCTGTTAACATTCACGCTGAGAGGAGTTTTGTTTTACAGTGTTGTGAAGTGACAGAGGTCATGAATGAAATGGTTATATGGTTGTATAATCAGGGGGAGGTGAACCCATCCCCCAGTAAAAGGTGATGGCATTTCTAAAACAGCGTCTTGACACCTCTTAACGACACCACAAATGTGTGTACACTTACTAAGCTTAGCCTGAAGGTTCGAAAAGGTACAAAGTGCATTTTAAAACTGTGAAAATACCCTACAGGCCTCTAAGACTGGTTAACTTTCAACTTGCTAAACCGTCACATTTTCTCAGTGGAAATGTAAATATTTCCATGTTGTCTTAAATCAGATATTGCCCTGTGGACCTTAGAGTAAAATTAAATCTAGGTGATTTCTTAACAAAAAAAGAATGTTCTAGAAACTACCAAGACCATTTCTTTGCAACTTACTTAGCAATAGAGAGAATTCTTGGTCATTATCAGAGCTGATGTAATATTACCCACAATGCACAGCTTAACATGTATTGGAGTGCCGCCCAAGTATTTTATTTCTCCGTAAGCCTTTCTTTGCCCCTAGAATGACAAAATCACCCCAACTGCAAGAGCTCAAACTGTTAGAACAGCCAAGCCACAAGCATTCGTTACCAAATACAAGCCTCTATTATATAGTGGCATTGTTATAGATTAGCCTTAACAACAATATTAAATTACAGGCCAGCCATCGCAGGAAAGCTTGCCATAGGCCAAAAACCCTGACATTGAGGAATGGACTTTAATTTCCCCATAATCCCTAACTGGTGTGCATGGAAGGACGTCTGAGAGCTCGTCACTGCTCAACACATGTAACGTCACACTGTCTGGCCTTTGGCTGAAATAGATGCTTTTCCAGCTTCTTGGTGTTAAGGACAAAGATGTCTTTCATGTGCGTCAGAAAAGGGTCGGGATAGAGCGAACGGTGTGTCGTGTTACACACAAACAGGTTTCCCTTCCAGGGGGGAATCACGGATCTGGATTGTTTGGGATCCATCAGACTAAATCTGAGCATTAAAATTTCACTTCACCTTAATGACCACCTGACCTGCCAGCCAGCCAGCCAGTGTCACTCTGTGAATAAACTGCCCTTTAATCCTGGGTGAGAGTTTGCAGGTTTGTTGGAAAAGCACCTGAAAGTTTAAATATCATTATTCACTGAACAGACACACTGAATGAACGTGATTTCCTTTCATTTCAAGAGTTCCACGTTAAGATTGCAGATGGCTGTTAATTTCAACATGAGCAAAAGTTAATCCTTATAAAAACTACAATCTGCTTGATCAAAAGTTGCTGCAGAACATCATTAAACATCTTTGACATTTCTGCAGACCACAGGTGGGGGTCCACGTTAGTCTCAACTGAAAGAACATATAAACAAGTTCTGTTAGCTACACAGAGAAGCTACAGTGTGTGTGACGTGCTGTTAATTACCACAGAAGTCATTTCCACTTCTTTATGCAAAAACAAGCAAAAATCACATGTACAGTTATGTGCTTATAATGAACGTTTGTGAGGCTTTTAAAGGGTTTAAAGCAGTAACGTATTTTCATTACAAAACTTTACAAACAGTAGCTATATGTTCCCTTCTGGTATTTCACGTGTCATATAAAAGTTACCAGGTTAACACTAATATAATATAAATATTAATTCTTTGTGCAAACTATGTCATTTTATTACACTAATCCTATTCTAACAAATAATGTTTTATGGCTGTTTCTTTGGAAAAATTGTGAATTGCTGTACAGCCGTCTAATTACAATAAAAATACAGTTTCCAGCATCACAGTTCAAACAAAGGCTCTGTTTTAAATACAGTGCTGTCCTGTATTTCTGTATAAACTACCCTAGAATGACCCCTAGAATGACCCCTAGAATGAAGTTGACGAGGTTGCAGATCTTAACATTTGTGTCTTCAGAGCAAGCAAACAAACCTCAAAGCAGTTCTAACCCGTGGTTTGACAAAATTGCTAGTTTCACAGATACAGTTCAGGCCATTTGCCTGTTGTGATACATTCGAGAGAAACGGCACTAAAAGAGACAGTGAGGACACGGTGTGTCTTTGTAACCTAATAACAGTTTCTAGAGACACAAGAGCAGCACAAGTGATGGACACTCAACCGGTGAAAGAAAACTACGTTAAGCGTTTCAGCATAAGAACTTGTAGTTCTCTCTTGTAGTTTAAGTATTTGTAGAAATGGCCTTTATTAATTAAATTGTATTGTAAGCGTACACTGACAAAACTGACTATGTTTAAACTACTGAGACCTTGAGCATGTTATGTTTGCTCAACATCAGCAACAAAACAGAGACTATCTGATGATGTTTGCCACGGCAAGAAACATTATTACTGTTCTGCACACTCAGAGTTAGACATCTGAACAAACTCTACCACTAAATATTAAACTTCAGTGCACGAAACTCATGACTAAAAACATGACTGATACCTCAAATCAAGAGATTCATTATTACTATTAGCAGTCCAGTCTCAGATTTTTCTCTGCCACATTGTAAAATAGGTGAAGAATCCACTAAACCTACACTGAACGAGACATCTGAGCCATAAACAGCAACTGAATATTATAAATGTTTGACAGCCTGCAACCACCCTGACTAGCGTAGCACCGGCCTGGAAACTGCCCAGCTCTGACATACAGCCATAACACCTGCAGCAAAAGCACAAATGTCATTAAATATCAGAACATATAATGTAACTTCACAACACTTAATGCCAGAACGTGGTAACATTTGTGAATGACGCTGCTGGTTTAACCTCATAAGCACTGTGTGTGTGAAACAGAGCGACACCCACAGCATGTCTGTGATGTCAGAGGTCAAAGGGTCACGTGTAGACAAGGCAGAAGGACAGTCACACCTGGAGATCTTCTCTGTTAATGACATCTAGATGAGAGGCCAGTGAACGGCAGTTTTAAAGCAGTTCAGGTCTCTGTCTGTCTTACAGCTGCTGTGTGTCAAACACAGAGAGTGTGGCAGCCCTACACACTCTCTCCTCACACAACACATGCATGAACTACACAATCCTAAAAAAAAGTTTACAAACCTTGAGTAAGTCTTACAGGAGTTTGGAGAGTTGGGAATTAAATGTAAAGTGTAGGAAAATGAACTACAGGACACAGTGGCCCATGGGCAAAAGCTCACCCCAAAACCTGCATGTATCAGCTTGACTCACTGACTGCAGACAGACAGAAACAGGCTGGAGGTGATGATTTACATCCCCTCCCGCTTTACATATAACATGAATCATGGTATAAAGATGAAGGCATCAAACAAGGCTGAAAAATTCATTTCATCAGTATAAATGAAAGCTGCCTCTAACTTACTCGAGGCTTTAGGGACAGACAGATGTCTTATCACCCATTTTGATCTGGTGAAAGAAAGCCAAAAAGTGCAAGGCTAAAAAAAGCACCAACATTTTGTGGAGGACACCCCTTGCGCAGAGGAAGACTTGTTGAATGTTAACTGAAGCAGATAAGAGAGATTACGTTACTATTCAGACACACAGCCCTCACTCTGGTGTATTTGCACAGTGTGTTGTTTAAGGGCAGAATTGCTCTTGTTTTGACTAGAAAGTTAACCGGCTTTTATCAGGGGCATACCGCAAAAATCCTGTGTGTCCCTAACTAGTTAAACCATTAAACTCAGTCAAAAGAATAATCATCTGTTAGTAGAAAAGTCACAAGTGAAAACTGCTGTACGTGTCTGACTTCTCACATTGTGCAATCAAAAGAAAGTCAGAGATTGTAACAAACATTGCAAGAACCCCATTAACCTTCTGAGAAACCTCCAGGCTGTGTTGGGTTATACTGCACTCTTCAATGTTACACTAAAACACAAATCTGATTTGCAGTTAGGCACTTTCTGAAATGTTTCTGTTAGCTTATCCTAACTGGAAAACTTTTTTGTTAAACAATTTATTTCCCACTAAACTCGTATCCTTGTATGCTAACAGTGCACAACAGCAGAAAACATTCTTTGTTTCTGAGGGCTGCTAAATCTGAGATCCTGGTTAGTAGCTAAAAGCATGAAACAGACATTTGTCTGTTAAAACTCTTTCAAGAGGTCTGTCATGTTTTCCCTTTGGGGCCGTTTTCTCTTCCCTGGGCTGGAGGTGAAGAGGTCACATAAGAAGTGATAATGGTTACCTAACATCTGACATGTGGGTAAAGCAATAAAATGCATTAGTTTATTAGAGGAGAGAGAGAGAGAGAGATTGTGGCTGAAGTTAGGGAGGTAAAGAGGGTGGGAACAGCTATAGAGATGGACAGCTCTGTGTCTTTGTCATGAATGAGGGAAGGTTAGATGAATGCAGCTCATCATGACTCTGAGCACACACATTCAGATGAGCAGCAGTCACACTTACACACAGCCGTAAAGCCTCACAGCACACAAGAGCTGCTTTCTGTCAGATGTGTTTGAACTGAGAGTTGCACATGAGCAGGAAGAGGGAAAGTCTGGATAGAGGGGGTGGAGGGATATCTGTTAAAGTGTACAGTACATACATTCATGATTAACACACCGTACAACTAACATCACAAAAATGCCTGAGAAAATCTTTTTAAAGTTCATTTAGAACCAGCTAATTATTGACAGATATATTATCCAGCTCTGAACTCCAGACTGCACTTTTCCTGCACATTTTCACTAAATGCTGAGTAAAATAAATACTTCATTATAAACAAGCCTTTTCTAAATGTCATTCTCAAAGGTACGTCTCTGCTCTAGGGATGAATTATCACAGTGAATGAACACATCAGTTAAATGAAATCTATGATTTACCAGCAAAAGCAATTCTACTACAGTACATAGCCATCATGTTACTAAGAGATCAACTTCAACCATATAATGTGTTGTGCATAACCAATATATCATAACAAAATACTGTCAGGACACAACAGAAAACAAATATGACTTTAAAGGTGAGCTGAAACCTAATTCCCACACACACACACACACACACACACACACACACACACAGTTCCTGTCCTGCACGGCATTTTCAACAAACAGCTCAGATGAAGAACAGGATTGTGATTTAGCCTGAAGCAAACATGCTAAAAATATGAAACATTTTAGAGCAACTGTTTATCACCTGCATCAACTCAGCTTATTAATGATACACACATATGAAATATTAATGCCTGCACATAAAAACCTGAGATCAGCTGTTTCTTCTCCTTGTTAAGCTTTTCTCAGCAGCAGCTTTGCAAAATATTGCACATTAGGAAGTTCCACAGAAAAGACGGTCAATTTTAAAAGATGCATTGAAAGATTTACTCACCTGTGACAGAAACTTTCATGGTGGCCTCCAGAGGTCTGTTATTATCCAGATCTTTGCTGAGTTTCAGCTCTCCAGTATCCGGGTTTAGAATGAGCAAACTCAGCTCATTTCCTTCAGTGAAGCTGTACTTGAGTTTATCTGACACATCTGGGTCGTGGGCTGGCACCTGTCCTATAATTCCAGATGGGAAGCTGTTGGATTTGTTTGTGACATAATTATTGAAGATAATCTCAAAATTATTCAAAACAGGATCATTGTCGTTGACATCAACAAGACGAACGTGGACGATTGCTCTGCTGACCAGAGGAGCAGACGTGGCCTGTACAACTATAATATACTCCATTTTGGTCTCATAGTCCAAATCCACAAGCGCTTTTAAGTCTCCAGTGAATATATCCAAGTCAAAGATCTCAGGGATATTTCCTTCCACAATCTGGTACAATATCTGAGCGTTGGTTCCTTCATCTGGGTCCATGGCGGTGATTTGTGCCACTACTGAATCCACAGGACTATTTTCTTTGACATAGATAAACAGTTCATCCTTCTCAAACACAGGGGCATTGTCATTTATGTCCTGCACGGAAATCTGGATCTCCACTGCTGCTTTTAGAGGAGGAACACCCCTATCTACTGCATACGCCTTCAGGTTATACACCGGAACATTCTCTCTGTCCAGCTTCCGATTGGTTCTGATAATTCCTGAATACGGCTCAATCATGAAATCTCCCTCGCCATCATCACCACCTTGAAAGGTGTAGCTTACCCTTCCATTAGACCCTGAGTCCCGGTCTGAAGCAGATATCTGGAGAACGCTGGTGAACACCGGTGCATCTTCAAACACAGCACCCTGATATTTGTCCCTCCCAAACTGTGGAGCATTATCATTGGCATCCAAAACAATGATTTCTACATATGTGGTATCAGACTTCTGGGGGATTCCATTGTCGTGAGCAATTATAGCTAATGTGTAGGAGGCCTGGTCTTCATAGTCTATCTCCATCTGTGTAGTGATAGCACCTGTGTCTGGATCGATCTTAAACTGTGGCACGTTGTCCTCCATGATGTATGTAATGCGTGCATTCTCACCTGTATCCTCATCCGTTGCACTGATCACCACAACAGTTGATCCAATAGGTCGATCCTCACTGAAGGTCTGATGGTAGCTGGCACTCTGGAACACTGGTCTGTGGGTGTTAGCGTCAGTTACATTGATGAACACCTGTGCGGTGTCAAAACGTGTTCCATCAGAAGCGGTAACAGTCAGAATATATTGTCGTTCTTGTTTATAATCCAGTGGCAATGCTAGTGTGATGAGACCACCTCCGCTTTGACTTGTGATGGCAAACCTGTTCCTTGTGTTACCACTGGAAATCTGGTAGGTGACCACACTGTTAACATCACGGTCCAGAGCCTGAACTGTTAACACACTCATTCCCACAACAGCATCCTCATTGATTTTAAGGGAATACACTTTTTCAGTGAATGTTGGGACGTTGTCATTTACATCCAGGATTGTGATGCTAACACTGGCTGAGGATGACATTACTGGAACTCCGTTGTCTCTGGCTTCCACTCCGAAGGTGTAAAACTCAGTGGTTTCCCGGTCCAGCTCTGCGCTGACTGTTATCCAGCCTGTGCTGTTATTAATGGTGAAGGGAAAGTCAGGAGTGACGTCTGTGAGACAGTAATCCAGACGAGCGTTTTCACCCGAGTCTGAATCAATTGCCTGAATGTGAATCACAGAATATCCAATGGGCACATTTTCCAAAACGGTGGCTTGAAATGGAGTGCTTACAAACATGGGAGCATTATCATTAACATCAACCACCTGCACAATTACCACACCTGTACCATTAATGAGAGGAGGTCTGCCCCCATCCTGAGCCTTTATGCGTAAATTATACTCTCGGATCATTTCATAGTCTAGAGGGTTTATGACATCAATGGCTCCTGTAGGGGTGTGTATGAAGAACTGACCCTTCACATTGCCACTGATTATGCTGTAATGAACTTTGGCATTATTGCCCTCGTCTCGGTCAGTAGCTTCTACCTGGGCAACTTTTGTGTTAACTGCCACATTCTCTGGCACCTGAACTACGTATCTTTTCTCACTAAACTGAGGGTAGTTGTCATTTTCATCTTCCACTGTAATGTGCACTGTGGCTGTGGCACTGCGAGGTCCAGGGTCCTTTCCCTGGTCATTGGCCTCAACTATCAGCTGATACTGGTCCATGGTTTCTCTATCAGGACGCACTCGGATCTTCACCAGACCGTTTCGAGCATCTATTTCAAACCCAGAATTCACACCTTCGCCGTTCACAATCTTATATATCATGTTGGCATTGGAAGGTGCGTCTCCATCCGTGGCTCTCACGGTTATGACCTCAAAACCAACCTCTACGTTTTCACGTATCCTCACCCTGTACTCATTCTGCTCAAAAACGGGCCCGTGGTCGTTAGTGTCGCTAACTGTAACGGTGAGGTACGATGTGGCGGCGCGTCGCGGCGTGCCGTTATCGGTCGCGGTGACTTTAAAGACGTGCGTGTCTTTGACTTCTCTATCTAAGGGCTGGACAGTGTCGATGCTGCCGGTTTGAGGGTTTATTTTAAAGAAATCATTAGATCGGCTGTCGAACAGCGCTTCCATACCGTACTCGACGTTCCCCGCCTCTCCCGGGTCACCGTCAGTGGCTTTAAGGGTGATGACGCGCGTGCCCGCCGGCTCGTTCTCGGGCACGGAGACCTGATAGTTCGGCAACTGAAACTGTGGTGCTGAATTCACGGCTCGCTTTAGTCTCGGTTGCATTTGATCTGATTCGTGCTGCATATAATGTAATGATGCGAAGCGCAGTTTAAGGCGCATTGAGAAACGCGCACCGCGTGAATGGCGCACTGAACAGTGAACGGTGCCATTGAAGGACACCGGGTCCGTTTCCAGACAGTACCCGTCCTTTACAAACACAGTCCCGTTACTCACAAACACATTCACATGTTCCGAGGTGCAAGAATAGCGCAAATCTCCAGAGCTTCGTGTGAAGGCAGGTAAATAATCTTCAAGCCTGGAAAGTAAATTACCTGGAGAAAAGCAGGAAGTTACTCCCAAGTTATAAAGATAATGCACAAAAATATCAGGTTCAGCTGTCTTCCTTTTATACTTAAACACACAATTGTGTCCGTGCACAAACACGTTGAATCGTGTGTTAACTAGCGCGTCAGTCTGTACAGATTTGATGTGAACAGAAAGAGGCATTGCGCTCTGAGAGCGCGCACACTCCACATCTCCACTTAAACTCAGCGCTCCGTCTCTCGCATCCACTTCTATAAGCTTATCAATGTATTTAGAGGTTGAAGTCCGATCAATGGTATAAATCCAGCCCGGTCCCAGTGACAGATTGGCCAGAACATCCCCTGAATGTAAAGTCTCAGAGAGGTGCAAGTCAAAACATCCCACAAGAGGAGCGCAATACACAAGATAACCCAATAATAACCAACACATTACTTGATCCATGGTGTGAACCTTCACGAAACCTTCAGGAAACATACATCAGCTCTCCTTCTCCCGGCACTTCGATCTTCTTCTGTTCTTCATTGTGGATTTAAAGATCTGAAAAGACAGTTTTTCAGAGTTGCATCCATGGAGTGAAGTGACATTATCCACGTTAGTTTTAAATGAGGACAAAATGGCTCCGTGTGTGCGCGTCTCTCCCCTCACACACACACACACACACACACACACACACACACACACACACACACACACACACACACAGATGTAAATGTAGTTTTTGTTATTTAACGCGCCGCTGTTTCGCACCCCAGCGAGCGACGCGTCAGAATAAAACGCTTCAGTTTGTCAGTAAGTTTTGTTAATAAGTTTCAGTTTGTTAGTAAATACTGTGTTTACTGCGAATAAACTGATTCTCAACACAGCTTAACTCAACGCGAGTGTTTGTATGTTGAGTTTTTAATGCCAAACTTTCCATTAAAACGCTCATTTTAGTTTAACTTTATCACTGCGCTTATTATTGACCTATTAATGCAAAATGTCACATGTTCCTCATTTGTAAGCCGCTTTAAAAAAACTTTTAATTACATCTGTGAAATAAACGTGTAAAATAAACTGAGTTTGGGTTTGTGTTTGCTATGCAGACCGATAGTTTTTATTACTAAGCAAAGGTTTCTGTTATTTTGTCTTTTAACGTGGTATGAATTGGCATCACGTAAATGATCACACGCAGATGAGTTATTTATCAATGCTTTCATTATAGATTAACTCGATTTAGGTGTAAAACTACTTTCCTTTAGGTTGGACAAACTACAAACCGTTACAAAAGTATACCGTGGTAACCAAAATGCCATAATTTTACAATTAAACGATGGTAGGTTTGTATCAGTCCCCATTGTCATTACAATATATTAAAATGACAGACTTAACTCAGCGTGCGTTATACAGGGTTAATACTAGATAAACTTATATGGCATTAACTGCTACCAAAGGTGTGATTTTATTTGTGTGTCATTTCAGACAAGAGATTTATTTTAAAACCTAGACATAAAACCCGATTTTAATTCCGTGTTAAAACAGGGACATAGACTAAACGTTGCTAAAGTGTTGCTTTTTTTAATAATTGATGTTAATATTACACTTCACTGACTCTGTGCAACAACCAGAGTTTAATGTGCAGCAGACGTGCGCGTGCCTGGCTGCAGACATAACTGACGCACTTCCGCCCTCTACTGACCAATAAAACCCATTTACAAGTCCATCAAATCTTTAAACAAACAAATAAACGTCAGTGTTAATTACAGAAGCTAAATAAGGCAGTTAAAATGCACTGAAACGTCACCAGAAACCATCAAGTCTTTTGCATTCGCACAGCCACAAGAGTCTGTGTTTGTCCTGAAACAGTCTGAATCATTTAGTAGATGTGCACAGAAATCCGTTACGGTGACAGACGGGTCTCAGCTGATGGGCTCTGAATGATGATGATGATGATGAAGGCTTGTGTCTTTAGATCTGCTGTTCATGCCGTTTTGACCTCTTTGAAGAGTGTATTTTGTGGGTCCCAGCAGCACAATCTTCCCACTTCCTAAACACTCATCCCCTTTATACAACACAGCAAACTGCAAACAAATAAACATGATTCAAACAAACAATAAACGTGATTCAAATGATTCACACAACACTATTAACCTTTCTGTTAATAATGAACAAAAATAACACATCGGGTTTAAACCCTAATTTGTAACAGTAACTTTATAATAATGATTTAGAATTTGAGCTGTTGATTTCAGTTTCACTGGAAATGTCAGTTTGTTAAGTTATAAACTGCAGCTTTAAGAATCAACCGTACAGTGTCTAAAGATACTCAAATGTTTAGAAGTTGATTTATGCATAACTATATAGAATACCACAAAAACTGTCTTTTTATTTATCCTTTATGAGCTATTGTAACAAATAGAACTACATCCTACAATTAGGGACAATAAGTCCTATTTTAGGACATTTTTGCGATTGTTTCATTTTGTTTAATTGTGACCCCAAATTCTTATTACCATCATTTAAAAAAAGTAAAGCGTGATTTTTATTGTGATATTTATTGGTGGTAAAATGTAACCTGGACATGTTTGTGGTCACGTGCTGTGGATATTTCTGGTTACCTGGCCAGGTGTCATTGCTCTCACTGGTTGTTTAACCGTTACCCACACTGAACCATCCAGATTCAAGGTCACAGTGCATGAAGCTGAAAGAGGAAAGACTATGATATTAGCATCGCTAACAACAGAGCATAACTGTAGACACAACAGAGGAAAGTTTTAAAAACAGAAAGCAACTCACTTAAAGGCATCCTGTTATTAAACCGGAAGTGACATTCCATCATCTGTGTGTGGATGAGCTCAGCAGGCGGCTCTTCAGCTATCCAGTGGAAGCGATCCGTCTGTAATGTGTCTCGTAGCAGCGCTGGGTGGTTAGTTGTGGGACACTGCAGAAGTTTTCATACATTATAAATCAATTCACCTTTGCAGTAATACAAACATACATCCAGAATGTGCAGCTCACCACAAATACGTCACCAGTTGTGATGTCTTTATCAGCCACAAACCACGCGTCTTTCTGCCCTCCTATTCTAGCCCTCTGCCCTAGAGTTAATGTGAACCAGCCTAACACAGAAACAGCATAATAGAAAAAGTCAAGCATTATCACAGACACTGTGTGGGAAAACAGGAAATATAAATATTAATTGTGTGAATTAATAATCATGTATTTAATACCCACCTTTATGCTGCCCCATTATCTTTCCATCTTCAATAGAAACATAATTTCCAGGTTTTGGCTCTATGTACTGTAGAAAAAATAGATAAAAATAAAGTACATTTTTAAAATCCCACCCGACTGAGAAGTTGGGTGACCAAATCTGGGTGCACATACCTCAAGAATAAACTCTTCAAAGTCTCTTTCTCCAATGAAACAGATCCCCATGCTCTGAGGAAAGAAAGCACATTTAATTCACAACTATTAAAAACTACTAAGTAAGTCAAGTAGTAAAAGTTTCTTGTGCCAGAGATCCTGAAGATTTAATTTGATTATTAGTACCTCTTTCTTCTTTAGAACATGCTGGAAGCCGGCCTCAGCCGCCATCTTCTTCACAAAGTCTTTCGTTAGTCCAGACAGGGGAAACAGTGTGTGTCGCAAAGCATCCTGGGAGATCTGACTGAGGAAGAAGGTTTGGTCCTTCAAGCGATCAGCACCCTGATACAGTCTCACCGCTAAGATTCAAAACGAGTTATGATCTCAAAGCTGAAGCAAACACACCAACACTAACACAAAAGCTAGTGAAATGAGCACAGTATGACATCATATCAACACAGAACTCAGTTCTGCTGTATATTTTTTGTAGGATACTGAAAAAATAGCTTTGGCATGAGCAAAAGTTACACCTACGTCTTCTGACTTCAAATCGGTCTCTGAAGAGGGTTCGAGGAGGGGGCGTGTACTTCTGTTGGAAGACCTCCTCATCCTCCTGGGATGTGCGGGCATAGTGTCCTGTTGCCATGGCATCAGCACCTGTTTCCAAGAAAGCCTAGAATTGTGTTATTTGTATCATTATTATTTCTGGCATTTTAAATATTTATGTTTGCTGCTGGAAAAATAACCATAAACACAAATCAGGGTTCAAACTCTATTCAACATTCTTTAAAGGGTAAACACCTCCGTTATAAATCACCGGTTCTCAGATCTTACCTAAAGAATGAACAGCATACTGATAGAAGTGCTTAAACTTGATGTGTTTGTTACACATTATGTCTGGATTTGGTGTTCTGCCCTTCTCATATTCCCTAAGTAGATTACTTCCAAAACAAGGAAAGAAGAAAAGAATTAACAAATCAAACACTGCATGAACTCAATGATGTGTTCACACAATCTGACACTTACCTGAACACTTCATGCCAATATTCTTTGATGAATGACACCTGGTGGAAGGGCACGTCCAGCATCTTACACACTTTATAAGCATCTTCACAGTCTCTCTCTGAGGAACAGACTCCCCTCTCATCCTGAGAGTCCCAGTTCTTCATGAACACTCCAGTCACATGATAGCCTGACAGACACGTGACTGTATTATATCATTCCTACATGACCCGTATATATACCAGACAAATGTTACTGCATTAAATAACAAAATACACAGGTTTTATTCTGATTTTTTAAATGACCTTTAGTAAACTTTTGTCAAGGTGATTTATTGGATACATGAAGTCAGTTGCCCAGTTATCCCAGTAGATTAACCACAAAGAGCCCAATACATTTTGAGCTACCAAGACAATCGTCCACTAAACATTCAAAAAGCATCTAGCAATAGTGAATGAAAGTGTTTAATTCAGGCTGTGGTGAAACTTCTTACCCATTCTTCTGAGTAGCAGAGCAGTAACAGAGCTATCGACTCCTCCAGACATAGCACACACCACATGTCTCACTAAACCCATTGCATCAGTTCATCAGTTCACTGCAGAGAAATCTCACGCCTCTATCGTGAAGGTCGCCATCATTAAAGTCCCGATCAAAACATTGTCCGGTCGGTAACAGCGATCAGCAGCAGATCTCGTGTTTCCTGTAGGACCCGTTTCACGGTGACACCGCGTGCGGATCATATTCAGCATTAGAGTAAATACAATAAGTAGGCGTG
>JAZGTK010012398.1:0-14959 GCA_036877625.1 Ambastaia sidthimunki
AAGTAGGTAAATTTTCTATGCATTATAAGACATACATTATATATGTATTATATATGCTACATATTTGATATATGCTTTGCATTATCAGGCATACTTTATATAGGCATAGTATTCTTTTACAGAAAGCAGTTGTCTATATATGAAGAAATGAAGCGCCACACTTACGCAGCAGCCCATTGAAGAACATCATGCGGCTGTGTCCTAATTGCAGCTTTAGTAAACTGCTTTAAAATATTAGGCAGCTCTTGGGGAATGTTGATCTGCTGCGAGCAGTACATTGTTTCAGGGGGGGGCATCACTGTAGTCTGTTATAAACCGATGACAAGAAGAATATAAAAGAACAAAAAGAAAGGTTGAAAACTTGTAGATTAAATTAGTCAAGGTCAATTATATAACATGTTAATTTAAACACATAGCATCACTTACCACTTTAAGATCAATTTAAATACGGTTATAATTCGATATTATGATATAAATCCCTCTTTAATTAAAACGATACAAATGAAAATATAAATAAAAGGCGAAACTCGCACTAAATTGATATCAAACGAGGAAACGCGACTCGCATCTCTGTTTTTCATAGCAACGGACTGTTGCTAGAACGCAACCAGAGCCGCGAGATCTGATTGGTCAACGTCAACAAAGAGGGCGTTGCCTAAAGGCTGGGTTTTACAGAAGTAAACAGAAGATATGTCAATATCTCAGACTATATTTACAGTGCATATTAACTTCAATATAGTTGTAATCGTTAACTAAAGACATTGCAATCAGTTAAGGTTGGTTTATGTGAAGGCGTGATGTCACGAGTAAGTTTAGTGAGCGCGACCTTTGTACTTCCGAGAACTAGTACTGTACTAGTACCATTAAGCCGAAAGTGGAAGTTTGAATACTAGAAAGGTTGTTGACATTTAAGCCTTTTCTTTTTATATTGACTGCATCTATTCGCGCTTTGCACGTTTTCGATTAGAGGGTTTTTGTCAAAGCTATCAGCGATCTTAATAAAATGATGGATGTTCAAAAGTATTTGGCACGTATCGGCTGTACGGATCCATGTCCTCCGACGCTGGACACGTTGCGTTATGTTCACCTCAATCACTTATTTACGGTTCCCTTTGAGAACCTCACGATTCATACCGGAGACCGAGTCAAGCTTGAATTACCGCTTCTTTATGACAAAATCGTGTCCAAGCGGCGTGGAGGGTTCTGCTTTGAGAATAACGGGCTCTTTTCTTGGCTTCTGTCTCAGTTGGGTTTTGACGTGACTATACTATCCGCGCAGGTGAGGAATCGGTTCACCGGTGTTTACGGACCTCCATTTGACCATTTTATCATGATGGTGAAGCTGGACGGCCACAGGTGGCTTTGTGATGTGGGCTTTGGTTCAGGATTCCTGCTCCCCATGTCTCTTGAGACAGATAGTGCCCAGGTGCAGAGCCATGGGGTGTATCGCCTGAGATCTCAGGG
Source organism: Ambastaia sidthimunki (assembly GCA_036877625.1). Lineage (NCBI taxonomy): Eukaryota > Metazoa > Chordata > Actinopteri > Cypriniformes > Botiidae > Ambastaia > Ambastaia sidthimunki. The sequence continues at coordinate 1,465 of JAZGTK010012398.1, forward strand.
AGACTTTATTTTCATGGAGATGAACTCTGAGACGGAGGTACCGGGCAGCCAGTGTTGGAAGGAACTGTACAAGTTCACCCTGGAGCCCCGTGAAAGAGATGATTTCAAAGCCATGTGTGACTACCATCAGAGTTCTCCTAGTTCCGTTTTCTTCTGCAAGTCCCTCTGTTCGCTCCTCCAGCCCAGTGGAAGAATCACAATCATGGGCCGCAAATTGATCGTAACCAGCCTGGCCTCAAAGGACGAACAACACACTACAAAAACCAGGGCAGATCTTTCAGATGAAGAAATCACAGAGATATTGAGAGAGAAGTTTGGGATTGTTCTTCTATCTCCACTCACTCCAAAAGATGTTGAGATCGTGCCCCCTCCAGTTATTTATTAACTGTTTGCTTGATCTCTCTATTGTTGTGATTTTTATCCATGGTAAAGGAAATGTTTAAAATGTCTAAATTTTTGTACTAAATGTTTAAATCATAAGGTGATGCATTTCCCTGTAATCATATTATCATTCGTTTTATCTAGATTAAGCTATTCAATTGCTTGTTTGTGTTATAATGATCTGTTGTTTTTATATTAACACAAACCATAAATGAATAAAACAAATAATAAATTCATGAAAGTTCTCTGTGGTAATTTAATAAGTAAAGGCCCTATTTGTAACAAGGCCCGTCGTTTCGTTTTAAAGCTCGTTTCGGTATTTTGAGACATTTGTCCACATAGACTCGCCGTAACAGCGTCACTCAAGAAACTCATGTCAAACTCGCGAAGGTGAATAAACCTTTTTAATGTCATTAATTCAGTTAGTATTTTGTGACATTAGCGTTGCATTTTGATAATTATACAATCCAGCCAAACTGATAAAATGCATTAACGGAGTTATAAGCGCATAGAGGTGATCTTGCTAAGCTAACAGTGCGTTAACGTTTAACAGCATTTATACACAAAGGGCGTGTCCCAAATATTTCTGGGCTGTTGCCATTACCTCGTAAATTGCGTTAGACATGGTATTACTAGCAAGGTACTCTTCTGACAAAGATATGCATTATAAGAAAATTTATACTTTTGCCTTAAAAACACAGCAACTAATTTTGTCTTGCATTAAAACTTTGGGATTTACCACTTTCTGGGTTCTGAAAATAAACATACTTCATTTTTTAGTTATATGCTAGAATGTATGGCTACAAATACATCCGCCTTCTCTCTAAGGTTTTTATTTCTCATGTAAGTTTAATGTTTCATGTTTTTCTCTATGCCCTTCCTTTCTCAGTTGGTGTTGCCTGTGGCAATGCCTGGAGCCCCCAGACTGATGTCCGCTACCGTATTTGCTGAAAGTGAGGTCAAATAAAATACCACCACCCTGATGACTGATGAGGTACTTCCTGTGCAGAACAGTTGTGTTGTGAGGTAGAATGAGGTAATCTATTTGTTTTTTTTAAAGGGTTTTTCAATAGCCCTTTTAGCTCTCACTACACAACACACCTGAGTCTGAGCAGAGGTATGGGGAGCCTGAGGTTGGTTATATTGAGCAGGGTGTGGTGTCTCAACCAAAAGAGCACAACCTTATGTGTCATGGTGTCAGGTTCTCCTGCAGCCATAAAGGAAGTATTCAGTGATCATCAAAAAGTGAGCTTGACTTCTAGATACAGAAATTTTAGGAATATCTTTTTTGATAAGGTTGTCCTGCTGTAGTTCAGTTGGTAGAACATTGCATTAGCAGCGCAAAGGTTGTGGGTTTGATTTCCATGAAATGTACTGATAACCATGTTATTTTCTCTGGAATTCTGGGACTTTTATTTCACAAAAGGTACAGTTCTTTTTTTATTTCTTTGTAGCATTTTTGATCATTTTAAGTTTTAGCATCTGTTCTTTGTTGTTATGATTGGCTCTTGTTATGATTTTGGTTCTTTTTGTTGTGTTTTGTCTCAACAGGTGGGCTGATGGCTCTGAGTGCCTCCGTGTTTTGCCCACAACATGCCGCCTCTGTTGCCAGGGCAAGTTTACAGTTTTTCTGTTCAGATGTACAGAACCTGTGGATTCCTGGCAGCCTTCCAGCGCAGACAGGTTTCAACTAATGTTCATTCACATATTGTTCTGTACTGTATGTCCTAGACCTAGAGTTTTAATGACAGTTGCCTGGAGGAAGTTTAGTCTGTGAATTGTGTGTTCAAATAGTCAGTGTTTCTTCATTTTTCCTGTGCGGCCGCCCATAAGTGTACAACTACAAACTGGAGAGATGTTTAAAAATAAATTTAAAGGATAAGTTCCGTCAATTAAAGGTAATAATAAAATACTTCCTGCCTCAGAAGCACAGAAAACTTTCAATTTTATAAAAACTAACGCAGCTTCATGTTTTCATAGTCCATAATACAAATTGTTCTTCACATAAGAGAAAGAATCAACAAAATTATTACATCAGATCATTAAWGTTAGTCTACAGGGACTGTTTTCACAAAAGACTACATTATTCCTGGAGTGCAGATGGGCGAGTTGTTTTGGAGGAGCTGTTGAAAGGAAAGTCTCCATCCAAGGAAAAGGTAAGGAGGTGAAATCTGATACTGGGCAGTTTCCTCTCTTCCCAACAGTGTCTAGAATGCTAAGGTCTTGTATAGTTTCGGTCCAAATGTCTGACCAAAAAAGCCCAGTTGGCTAAAATGTGACATTTTATAGTAACCTGAAGAAACTCTTTTGAATGTATTTCAGTTGTTCAGTCCAAGGCAAGAAAGTCTGATCATAAATGTTGCATTAATAGGACTATAAAAGAATTAAACATGTTTGTGTATTTTTACCCCACTATTCATTCTTAACAGGTTGAGAGGACACAAGTTTAAGTTGAGACAAAGTTTTCATTTGGTTCTCATTATTAATGCAGTGATCTGTTGGTTGGAACACGCTGAGCAGGTTTTCTGTTACTATATATTTTACTTTTTGTATGTCACCAATTCTGTTGTCTGTATGCGTACTGTGTGGTATGTAAATATTGTGTATTTTTCTAGTATTTATTGTTTTATAATATTTATTTGCAGTGTGCAATATTCACTTGTATTGCAATAATAATGATGTGGACCAAACTGAAAAGAGCTTATTTGAAATCACCTATTTCTTAATACTTAATACTTATCTGAAATAGCCGCTATCTGTACTTTTTTCCAAATAACATTTCTCAGCAAATAATCACTGGAAGATCTGACTGCATTTGCAGAGATTTTTTTCAGAACCGCTCACTTTCACTAACGCTAAATGAAGATCAAATTTCAAACTTACAAACGTTTTCAGGATCATCACAAGCTCTTTCGTAATACACGTTGATAAAAGCTTGTCCTATGTAATAGGAACTTGGTCTAGTCTGAATATAAACAGAAGGTATTCTGTCTTTCAGAACAGTTATATAATCCATCTTATGCTCACTTACAGTCTGTGTCAATCATATGCTGTTTAACGGTTTAACTATTAAACCAGTCTTTCGCCCACTATGACTTTCAGGTCTGAACAGGTTGGATAAGTGCATGTATACTATAAAACACAAGCGTTTTTGTTTACTTTTTAATGCATCAGAACTGAATACACGTGACTGTTAATCAAATTTACAAATGATAGAATATGGTTGAAATAAAAACAAAGTGTAGCAACAATCTTTGCCAAAGAATGACAAATGAAAAATTAGCTTCAAATTAAATAAAAGCAAGTGGGTGCTGCTTATTTATACAAATAATGCCCACGATTAAACTATTTTAAAGTCATTAAAACCACAGCTCCCCCAAGTCCCCTTAGCATCAGTGATCTTCAGGCCAGCTCACTCTTCAGCTGACATTTTCAAGAGATTCTCCTTATCAATCCTGAAAAGTCGCCAGCCCTCCTGCAGGGAGAGGTCAGAGGCCCCGCGGCGCTTGTAAAAGTCAATGGATGTCTTGTTTGACTCTGCCACAATAAAGTGCATGCTGCTGCATCGATTCTTCACAGCTGTCTGGTGGAGGAAACAGACCTATTTATGGTTCAATGTGTAAACACAGGTAATGCGTAACACAGTTAGCCTGGCAAACCAAGCACAGCGTACAGCACAGTTGCTTTTTATGAATTTGTATCTGTATTATTGTTGTGTCAGCAATTACACATTGTTTTGACTTGCATTAATTAGAGTCTGTAATTAGTGCTTTAATGATGCAAAAAGTTACAACTTACATCACTGAGGGTTTTCAGGATTTCAGACCCAATTCCAAAACCTGTGTAAAGTATAAAACCGGTCTAGAAATTTCATCAAATACACGGTTTTATCTAGAAACGCATGAATGACACCCAGGTTTCTACCTCTGTACTGTTTCATCACGTAAAAATCTTCAAGGTAAAGCAGCTTCCCAATCCAAGGGTCATAAGTAAAATAGTACATAGCAAAACCAATCACTGAATAACCTGTAAATGAAAAACAGGTGTCTTAAGCAATGTTACTTTTTAACTCTAAACATGTCTGGGTTAAATGTGTGTCTAAGGACAACATGTAAATGTGCTCTTAAGAGGAATAAACGACTGATAAAAAGTTCAATGTCATATTTACCCTCGACTATCTGATGCTCAGCTGGAACTTCTGCGACCACGCAGTGGTAGAATGGGTGGTCTCCAAATCCATCCTCCAGCAGATCTAAATACAACAATCCGGTATTGTCAAAACGGTCCAATTATTGATTAGATCACAGTAGACGTGTTCTGTCATCTCACCTTTCTCAGTTAATAAAACTTGGTCTTCCATTTCCTCATACTTAGCAAGTTCCTACAGAACAAACACGCAGTTAAGCGAAGATGCTTTTGGCACGATGAGCGCTGACAACATCAGCTGACCACTTGTTTAAATAGAGAAAGTTCTATAGGAGTTGGGCCTAAGGCTTGTTTACATGCAAACAACAGATTGACCCCCGGTGTCAAATTCGAGTACTTGAATGTCAAAAACTACTTTGAAGTCGTTTAACTAAAATGCATCGCATAATTTGCGTGAATATATGTTTTTATGTTTATTGTGGGCAGTATCAGAAATTCATTTTTATGGCATATATGCTACTTTTTAAAAAGTTTCAACAGCATACTTTGCCATCCAAGCAGGGATGTAAAAATATATTTGAGGCAGTTAAACAAATGTACCTTTATGAGTCGCAATAAATCTGGCACGTCTTTGGGCTCCGCTTTACGCAAATTAAAATGGGCCATTTTCTTCTCTTACTCTTTTTCCCTTTTCTCACTAGTCCTCTATATGTGAAGTGAAGCAAAAGGTGTTTCTTCATTCGCTTCCCAGGATTTTACCCTCCGCTGTCAAGTCTGTATTTTCCTATAAGAGACTCGCATGCAGCAGCCGACCCGGCGGGTGTCACCTGGTTGTAATAAACGTCCTTTGGTGATCAACTCGGGCATATATTGACCGGTAGAGGAGGGGCTTGGTTGCCATAATAACCTTTTCTGACCAATAGTATCTCTCGGTTCAGAATACGTTATGACGCACAATTTTTATGCGCTCATCATGCAAATCATAGGCTGGGAAAACAGTATAAAAATATTTCAGTAATATTATGTTATATCGTAATGAAAGTTCAACCTCACAATAAGGGAGAAAACGCAATTGAATGTAAAATGTTGGACTTAATCACTTTAATATCAACTTTTAAAACTTCCAAAACATAACATGGCATCCGTAATTACGGTAAAATTACCGATAAATTGCGCGTTTATAACGCTTAATACGGTAATTTAGCCTCTCCTACGACTGAGGAAGTGAGCAGAGATCCTGCGAGGAGAGAAAGCTGTCATCTGCAACATCTCAGCTGCTGTTGTATATGTGATAAAGTCCCACGTGTTGTTATTGTCCAACGTGGTGAACAAAGAAGAAGATGATGTGGTCACCGCGGTAAGTGTTACTTTTGTATCTTCTCTCAAATGTGTAAAACACTACATGTGAGTCATACAAGGGTTTCCATTCCTGCCTGAACTCCCAAAGGCATTTTTGCATTAGTTTCTTTTTCATTAGTCTTCTTTTAATCTAAAAGTATCTTCTTTATTCCTTTATACGTGACTGTACTCCTCCATCTGTCCCCATGCATGTGTTTTGATGTCAGTTTACTCTCTTCTGTTTATAGGGTCGTGAAATCTGCTGGGTCTTTACTGTGCAGGGCGTTTTCTGTGGGTCGGGTGTCCAGGCAAGGAAAGGCTCCTGACATGGCTGAAGGTAATAGATTGATCTCGGTCAAAGCTCCACTGGCAGTTTATTGATCATGGATAACTTCATTATACACCAAACCCTTTGTATTGTTTACGTCCACATTTGCCTTTACACGGAGAACTGTGCAAAAGTGTTCTTTTGTGTGCCAGTAGAAAATATACATTTTTGATTGAAGTCATAAATAATTGTTCAATAAAGAGAAAGCATATTGTTAGCATGTTTGCTGAACTTTTGTATTAAGTTCATTAATAAGCTATAAATGAGTTTATGACATTATTTTGCCCGAAACATTTGCACACTACTGATGTTTATGTAGCATGTAGTTTTTAGTGTGTTTGTGTTTTTACTCTGTTATTTAGTGGTTTAGTTTTGGACACATGAATTTGTTCAATAACTTATGTTATTAATGATGCCTGGCTTAAAACATGATTAATAATTTATCTATTTGAGTAAAATGAATGTTTGATCTTACAGGCAAGTGGGTGACGTTCACTGTAATTAAACCTTTTCCATTTTAAACATTTGAAAATACAGAAAATGAGAATTTAGGCAATCAATGTGTCAAGTCCTGACTTAAACTTATGTCTCCACAGGAAACGAATATTTCCTTATGAGCAACGGTAAATTAAAGAAAATTTATTTTCCTGTTTAGTTCTCCTTTTAGTTCCGCCTGGATCCTCATATAAGATTTTGAGGGTAATGCTTAGACTCTGCATACTATACATGTACCATATAATACTGCTGTTACATGTGGTACATGTGCATGTAGCTTATCTGTTGTCTCATCTTATTTCAAAAGTCTTTACTCTGCCCGGTCTATTCCTGCAGTTTAGTTTTCATTCATGCTAATATTGGCCATTTCTGCTGGTTATGTTCATCTGTGTCTGCTTATTCGTTTTTTATTCTTGGTGTTCTTTAACAAAACATTTCTGTACATGCATTGTGTCTCAGTACATCTTATCAAGCTTCATTTTTATCCGTATTTTCCACAGTTCGCAACAGGCTGAGGGAGATAGTCGGAGCATCTACCAATTGGAAGTATGTTACAGTAGTAACTCTCCATAAAGTATACAGTGTTGCTTTTGTAGTATGTATGTCTTCTGAAGAAGCTGTTTGTGGCCATTTTGCAATAAAAATGATGCTTTTTGACTGTACAGAGACCACCAGCAAGCCCTGGCTGATCGTGTGTCGCTAAGCCAGCATCTTGCTAAGAGTCAGGAAGAACTTCCTTCAAAGACAATGAAAGACAGTGAAATTGAGGTTCATCTGCCTCTTGGTAGCCAACCTGCTTTGAGGGAGAAATACCTCAATTATCACAACAGTGTCAGGTGCTGGACTACCACTATTCTTCTGATGGAAATCACTGCTTTTTAGTCGTAAATAAGCATTGTAATTTTATAGCACATATTTTCTTCCACAGGTTTGGCCGGATTTTGGAAGACTTGGACAGTTTAGCAGGTACTGCTGTGTAGATGCCCTGTAATAAGTTGCTGTAACCACATGAACAAAGCAATATGTGATGACTGTAGTGCCCTTAAAGACGTCACATATCACATGTTCTCTCATTCTTCTCTCCTTAGTGCTAATTTGTTACTCTCACACATGGAATAAGGAGCTGAATAGATCACCACTATCTATTGTCACCGCCCTTGTGGACAAGATCGGTATTGCCTTATACCACTTTTTATACCTTCCTTTATCACTGCTATAATTTAGCTTAATTAAATAAATCAAAATGCAATAGATTATTTAAATGATTATTTTTTCATTGTTTTGTTATTGTATAGACATGAGAAAACATATTATCTACCCTGATTGTGATATCAAGTTCAAAGGTCATGTGACATGGGTTGGCAAAACCTCAATAGAAGCTAAAATGCACATGTCTCAGGTATTTTTTCTTAGTCTTTTAATGAAACACGTTTATGGTTAACAAATATGAAGCACAAATAGTTACGTCATTAACTATAATTACTATTTTCCCAGTTTCACAACGGTGTGTACACTGATGTATTAGATGCCACGTTTGTAATGGTGGCCCGGGATCCAGAAAACAAGAGGTATGTTTCAATATTGGTATGATAAATATGTTCATGATTGATGTGTTATATTTAAGTTAATCCGTTATGTTTTTTAAATGTTTCTCCAGGGCAGCTTTTATCAACCCTCTGAAACCAGAAGGGCCAGAGGAAGAGGCAATTTTTCAACAGGGGGAGCGTAAGCATGTGTTTTTGTTTGTTTGTTTGTAATCAAATTGCCATTTCAACTCAGAAAATGTAGGAAAGAAGACTTTTAGGTTAAAAAAGATGTTTAAAGTTGACTTTGTTGTGATTTTTAAAGTAATTTTTAAATGTGATAGTTTTGTGATGGATCTGTTTTATCACATGATAGGACTACTAAAGCCACTTAATTCTTTACCAAACTTACATCAAATAGTTAACAAGAGTCGGCGAGTGGAGTTGAGCACAGCCTCTCTTCTCAAAGTGGCTCCTACAGCTGAGGAGAGAACCCTCGTTCACAACCTCTTCCTCAACACTCTGGACCCAAAGTAAGATTTTGGCACAAATACACTACCGGACTAATTTTTCTTCATTATTCAGTCCAAATCATCCATTTAAAAAACATTTTTTTAATAAAATTTTAGCTTTGTAATAAAACAATTCATATGTTAGTGCAATTGTATTTTTGTCTACAAAACTAGTTTCAAAATTTTGATAGATGATGTGCATGCCTGTAGATATACTGTATATTACGTTGTGTTTTTAAAATATACGTCCCTTTACTTAGGCATTTTTTTAAGGAATTTTCATTTCTTATAGAACTGTCAGTTTCCGGAGTCGGATTCTACCACCTAACTCAGTGTGGATGGAAGATGCCAAAATGAAGGGACTAGAGATTTGCCATCCACAGGTATGGATGGAAAATAAATAAATATTTATGAGAAGAAAAAACATTGATACAATCTTTTAATATAATATCTCATAGTAATCTCATGATTATTGCGACTAATCTAAACACCGTATGTGCTTTTACGTGCTTGTGATGTCACACAATTAGCGAAGTTTGAAGTTTGATTTGGCCTGATTGCATCACACAGGAAAGAAATATCTTCAACCGGATTTTTGGTGGTTTTCTGATGAGAAAGGCCTATGAACTTGGTTGGGCCAATGCCTGTGTATTTGCGTAAGAGAATTGTTTATTATTTTAAACTATAATAATAGATTCATTATTATTTTTCATCTTTTGAATATATGTTTATTGGGGCTGTACTTCTACCTTTCAGTGGATGCAGACCAACCCTGGTGGCTGTTGATGACATTGTATTCCGGAAACCAGTTGAAATCGGTTCCTTGTTATTACTATCCTCACAGGTTATTACTCGTTGCTCTCTAAGCTCTTTAAATGTCATGCGCACTATATTATCTCATATGAACACATTATTTTATGCAAGCTTTTGTCCTGTAGACTGAGATAATCGTGATCTTTTGTTGTAGGTTTGTTACACAGAAGGGATGCACGTACAAGTGCGGGTTCACACCGAGGTTCTTGACCCTTTGACCCGGCAGCACAGCACAACCAATGTGTTTCATTTCACTTTCCGTGTTGAGAACGATGTCCCAGCTGTGGTACCACAGAGCTATGGAGGTCAGAGCTTATATTTATACGTTATAATATTATCATATGTTAAATCAGGAAATGTGTCATAACTCACAAGGTTTGGTCATGTGTAGAGTCTATGCTGTATCTGGATGGAAAGAGGCACTTTGATGAGACCATGAGGGGCCAGAGCTGAGCATTCTGGGATATGCTGATTGGCTGAGATTCCTGTCAATGGTTCATCAACTGCCACTACAACGGTGGTGTGTGTGTACCGTATATATATGACTACATTTATTTGAACAGTTTGTTCATTTTAGTTTATACATTTTATATCACCTTTGGCAGTTACTGCATACATTTTATTTACATATTTACAACGTTTTACAGTAACAGTGGGGAGGCATTTTAGGAGAATTTTTTTTGTCTGTTTGTAAAGGGTTAAGGCTAACGTGTATTTTATTTTTCTATTTGCCGTTGTACATCTTACACACAGTTGACCTGTCAAGCCTTTCTGAATATACTCTTTTAAAACATTGTGCTTTACAATGCCATAGAAGAACCGTATTTGGTTATATTTATAACTACAACTAATAGATACTTCCATTAGTATATTTGATCCCATGCTTGCATTCAGCCATGCACACGTCCACAAGTCCTTTATGTGGATAGACTGTGATACTGCTGATAAGACGTTTTGTTTTGCACTTGACAGATGGAAAACCAAAATATATTTTACACTTTAGGAGCTATGAACATATTAGGACACATTTCTGTTACATTTACATCTGCATATGTCTAAGAATGCTGATCATTTTACTTGTAGGCAAACATTTTGTCTTCCTTCATTAGCCTCATCACAATTTCATTTTTTGTTGCTTTTGTTTCTCCTTTGCACAATTTGTATTATGAGAAACAGACGTCCATAGAAGTTAAAAATGATCTTTGTGTGAGGTTAACGTTTATTTTTCATACACAAGTTCAGATTAACATGAGTTGTTTCCGTTTACATCACTGCCAAACTGACGAATGAATGCATGCCTTTTAAACTTTTTTTATGCACAAAATGTATTTATCAACATACATGTTTCTTTAAATCTTTTAAACATGTTTCAAAATACTTGCAGGTTTATAATTTGTTCATCATTATCTCAGTTCTTGGCCATTTCGTACAGTATATGAACAAAGAAAATAAATTTCTATTGGCTGACAAACGTCATTCACAATTATTATGTACATGATTGCACAAATATATATTTTTTTAATGACCTATGGTAAAATATCATCAATACTGAAAGGTATTTTGGTGAAAATGGATGCTGTGCCACTAATGTAGTATTTAATTGTTTGCCTTTTGTTGGCTGTTATGACGACCCCCAAAGGGGCTAGTTATAATGCGTTACAAGATGTATTGATACATCCTTTATTTATTTATGCTGGAATCACAACAGTTTGATTATATTTGGTTGTTTCATTTAAAATTGTTGCCCTGACTAAGGTTTTCAAACTTCACAGATTTGGAGAACTCCCTCAGACCTTTTAGAATACAAAACTTTATAATAACTTTTAATAATATAACATAAACGTTAATAAGAGTAAGCAATTTACTTTTTTCATACATCTGTCTATATAACAATATGTTAATATACCTGTCCACAGATATTGACGGACATGAAAGTGTCGTATGCACAATTAAATACTGAAATACATCAGAAGAACTGTTGTTTATTAATATTTTGTGCATGTTTATAATAGTTGGTGGTACAGTGGGATAAATCTGTTATCTGTCATTTCTGACTCCCTCACTTTCCTGTACAGCAGTTTTATATCTGAAACCCGTACAGCAGTTTTATATCTGAAAGAAAAACCGGTTGCTTTTACACAAGTGAACGAAGAACGATGTTCGGGTCGCGGTGAGTGTCGTGTTTTATCTTCCAACTCATATTTGCTCTGTAACACACCTCTTGTTATTTATGTGACTTCAGACTAGCCCTGTCTCTAAAAGTATTACAGTTTATTTCTATGAAAATAACTTTTCACTTTTTCATTTTACTTTTTACTGAATCATACACAGTAATGGCAACCCATGCGCTTTATTTCACGGCGTCATCATCCGTGTATTCCACGTCCACTTGTTTTAATACAGGGTGCTGAAGTTTGCAGTCTCCCAAAAGTTCAGAGACTTTTCTCTGCGTCACATGTCATGGGAAAAAAAAGATACGCGATATGACTAAAGGTAATTGTACAGAAATCTGTCACTTCAGATCAGTATATGCACTAAATCCTCAATACACTGAAACATCTGTCTTTACATTAAAGTTTACTTTTGCATTGTTAAATTTGGTTTGAGCCCCCGGACAGAGATTGTCACAGGAGTTTTCTAGTGGGCAATTGTAAAATAATTCAATGGAATTAAATAGTTTCACATTTTATTATTTTGAATGTCTATTTACATCTCGACGGCTATTTTTGACACTTGTTTTGTATGTGGCTGTTGTTATTTAAAGACTTGTTGTCTTGTTGTCTACATCTGACATTTGTTGTTTTTTTATTTCTCACGCCTTCTTTAGTGACCTGCCCTGTCTTTAGTTAACAACCCGTTCCAGCAGTTTAGTCTACATTCCTGTCTATTGAATCCTGCTTTTTCGATTTCTGTTTTGCTGTCATGTGCCATATTAACTGCATTCTGGTACTTTCTCATATTTTAATTTTAATGTATTTATTTGTTTTTGCCTAATTGTGTTTTTAAAAACATGAGTGCATTCAGTAATTTTCTTCCCTAAAGTTTACAAGCATAAATGAATTGAAAATATGTTTAAAATTATGCATGCTCAAATGAAGACTTTAGTGACCTTTTGATATTATATAAATATTATTCACACATAATTCACAATGTTATTTACTGTAAAACCCTTTGACCCGTAAAAGAATATATTTATGGCTGACTGCCAATGGTCCATTTTTACTACAGCATCGGTGGCTGTAAACTTTCGCGTTTCTGTGATGCTTCATCCACACCACTAGGTGTCAGTATAACTTCAAGATGACTGTCATATAAATCAAAAACTGAGTGCATCAATAATTGTTATATTTCCGTTTGTATGCATTTTGCAGCAAACACACTTTGTGGAACTAAGTAGTATTCATGAGTTAAGTTGTGCCCCTCCCACTTTTCACCTTCATCATAGTTATAAATGGGTGGTTGCTTGTATAAACATAAAACATGTTGTGTCAGACAACATTAAACTGGAATATGCAACACGTGTCATGTTTCTACATAAATTCAAACTTGTACATGTACTCTGTTTTTAATCCTTAAAATATGTCTCTGCGTTTGCTGGAAAAAAATACTGTTTTCCCCACAGACTGAGTTGGATTTTGGAGGACTTGGACTGTTTATCAGGTACTACAGACATGCTGTATTTACTTTTGGGGGTAATAACATGAAGCCAGCAATACTTGTTACAGATCATAACTCCCATCAAAACAGTTTGTAATTCCAATCATTTCCCCACAGTGCTCATCTGTCACTCTCACACGTGGAATAAAGGGCTGAAAAATCACCACTGTCTATTGTCACCGCCCTAGTGGACAAGATTGCTATTTCTCATAATTGCCTCATGTACAAAATAATTGTGGTTATAAACAAGTAGTGAAATATTTTATTTCTGCATGAAGGCCAATAATAAACTAAATGTTGTA
>JAZGTK010012399.1:0-14959 GCA_036877625.1 Ambastaia sidthimunki
TGTCTGTCTGTCATCAGTTGGTTCTTTAGTACAGTGCTGTATTGGCTGGTGATCGTGTGGTGCTGTTGAGGTGGTGCAGTGGTGGGTTTGGATGGTAATACAGTGATTTTCATATATGCATGTCATGCCGTTTACATAGTACTTTGAGATGCTCTTAAAAACAGTGATACCAAAAATATTATTGTTAGTTTCTTGTCTATGAAGAAAACCATTATAATAACATCATAGTTGTTGGAAGTAGTTTGTTAGTGAAATGCAGTGACACACCTTCAGCTTGTGAAGGGTTTTGCCTTCTAATAGCAGCTGTTACAAACGTGTGCTAGTCTACACTTCAACCAGTTAGTTATCTAGTGAAGACGATTCTGAATGAATGAATCCACAGGGCAGGCTTCTCTTGCTCAACATCTTTAATGCTTGTTTGCAGAGTTACACAACTCATGAGTATTTCATGTCTGTCAGAGAGCTGGAGAGACACCAGAGATAAGAGATGGTGTCAACTCTAATGTATTTATTCTCTGTAGATGTCTGTCTTTCTCCTTTTTTGGGCTGGTATGAGATGTTTGACCATGATTTGCATTTTTGTGTTGGTTAAGATGTTAAATCCAGAACATTTTTAAGATTCCAGAAGCTTAATAATTAAGAGTTTTGTTTCACAACCACGTATGTGGTGCCAAACACCATTTGTTGACTTACAGCATTGCTGGAGCTCATCCAGACAAATCAACCTGCAGTTTTCATCACGTCTCCATTCTTTTACTTTCTACAGAATGTGAAGACATTCTTAATCTGTATTTGTGTTCTTGAAACATCAAACAGTTGCTGAACTTCACCTGTACAGTCAGATAACAGTGTCACAGGAAGTCCCACCATAATTGACAATTAATTCAGCTCAGAGCTGCCAAACACAGGTAAACATTGCCATGGCAACATCCATGTAACACACAATCTGACCTGCCGGCTGTTCTCGCCGGGTGACGTGCATTCTCGAGTAAATAAACATCAGAGTTCGTGTTGCTGATGAAATGAATCGAGGTGTTTTGACTTAAGATCAAGTCTGTTTGGTAAGATCAGTTTCTGTTTGGTGAGTTGAAGTTTCTGTTTAGCAGAGCTCAGATCTCCATTCAGTCTTCATAGACCCAGTTTAACATTGAATTGAATGTTGTCTTGCTGCTTTTACAGTAGTTATCAGTACTTTGTAATTGCACATGAAATGCTGGCTGAAATTCTTTAGTTTTGGACTTACAGACACTTCCTGAATGACAGGATCTCCAGATACAGCCTGTGGAAACTTTCAGCAGAAATATCTTTATATACGGATGTGAGTGGAAAGAGTGAATATTATCATGAGGACCAGTAGACAGACTTTCCACTCGCCCAACGGTTGAAAAGGGCGGCGGTGTTGGGAGATGGGTGAGAATTCACAGTTAAACAAACATGCACAGGTCACAGCTTCTGCTGTTCTGACCGAAAGTCTGACGGCATTACGTTTCGCAAATGTTTTTCTCCCTAAAGTGACGGACAAGAACTGATGAACATTACGGTCTGTTTGAAGATTAGTGTTCTGTAGTTTACAGTAGCTAACTGCTTTAGTAGGGTAACTAAACTCCATGTGTTCAGTTGCCACGTCCCATTTGCCTCTTTAATTCCACCCCGTCCCCTCAAGTGTGGTCTGACATCACTGCGCCTCTGAACCGTATCTATTTCATTTCAAAATGTGCCTTTGATGATCATGTGGCGTTCAACCACCTTAAAATAGTCACAGTGGTTCTATTGATGTTCTGAGGTCAGTTCTTGCTGAGTCAGTCCAGTAACTCTGACTCCACTGTGATGTTGGTTCTGATTTTTCCACTGTTGCAGTGAGACGCCCATAAGTGCAGCCCACAAGTAAAAGTGTCTTTCGTATAGTGTGCTGTTGGCTTTTCTTCAGAGATGCGGTTGCCAAGGCGACGTGTCTAAATGGTGGTCATGACATGATGTCACAGTAATGTGAACAGTAGGATCTTCTGTTGTGTTTTGAGAGATCAAGCCAAATAGTTGGCATGAGAGTTCGATGAAGATTTTAGAAGTGAGCTGGAAATGTGATTTGTGATCTGTTTTCTGAAATATTTCTGAGCTGCTCACCAGAATGGAAGTAGATGATCTGAAGGGTTAAAAATTAAGAGGCATTTTGATAAAAGATACAATTTTTATATTTTGAAATGGCATTAGAATGTGTATTCATGTAAATGAGTCTTTGATTTTCTGTTTGTTTTTTTTCTGTGTGACTTTTTCTAGAAGTTGTGAAAGTGGTTTAAATGCGTCTGTAGACATTAGAAACCCAACAGTAGCCATCTGGAAATCCCACAAAATGACACGCAAAACTTTGAGGTCCTACAAGCGTTCGGCTCTCTGCTGGAGTCAAAACGGTTATTTTCCTGCCAAGCGCAGCAGCTCAGTGATGGCCTGTTAGAGAAGCATGAAGCTGTTAAAAGTGTTTCTTCTCTGCGTCTTCTGATTGTGAAGGCAGTGTGGTCACGCTCATGGCATTCACTGATGTTTAATGTCCTCTAATCACAACACAGACCACAAGCCAGCGGGGGCTCGAGAGATCAGCTCCACCAGACAGCCAAAGACTTTCATCTCTGGAGAAAAGCTCTCTAGAGAGAGACTGCCGGCACTTTCTCAGTTTGCCTGTGTGTTGGTGTTCAGTTAAGGGTTTGCTTCATGTCTGTGTGGTTGTATCAGATTTGGGCAGAAGGGAACTTGTAAGAATCATCATTCTTCCAGCTCGTGCTAGAAACACAGGTTTGAACACAGCCCACCCTGTGCTGTTTGTGCTGCAGATGCCTCAACATGCGGCTTGTTTAGAAGAGATGTGTTTGTAACGTTTTAAGCATTTTAGCTTATTTTTATCATTTACAGGTGGAAATTAAATCACAGAGTTGGGGCAGGACAAGTCCATATCCAACTAGCAACCACCCAAAGCACTTCGGCAGCCCCCCCAGCAACATGCTATAACCCATTCAGAACATTTTTGCAAGTGAATCTGAGCCGTTTGCTGCTGTATTGCTGATATGTGTCACAGTTTCTGTTGTGCTCTGTCTGAATACTAGTTCACCAGTAAGAAGAAAAATGAAAATGATCAAAACAAACAGAATGAAGGTCAGTTCTCATGGATTTGATTTTCTTATTATAGAGATGTTTCACTCCAGTCCACAGGCCTCAGAATAATCTTTGGTTTTGTGGTGCAGCCAGTGAAACTGCGTCAGATGTTTGTTTTAAACTGTGTCAGTGGACCTGATCTTCTGTATTTCCATCTTCTCCTCTGTCTCTCCTGACGTCTCAGAACAGAGCCGTCTTTGATTCCCATCGGTGAGCTGTCAGATGTCGTATCTCTTCGCTGTTCAAACAGTAGTGAGAATTGTGTGGGTGTGCCAGAGGTTTGTCTTTAATTACTGTTCCCTCAGAGTTTGTCCCTGTTCATTTAAAACTGATTCCAGAGGTCTGTTGAGGATTGTGTAGCAGTGTTGGTTCCTCACAGTTCTCTGTGGAGTTTCTTCAGTAATTGTATCTGTGTATCTCACAGAAAGAATAACTGGCCGTCCAGAGTTTGTCCTGATGTGATGCTGTTTGAGTCTCTTGTTTTTACAGATGAGCATTGAAAGACCCATTAAATGCACAGTGACACTCTCAGCCCTTATAACACTGTGGATTAGCAGAAATCTGTGTTGCCTCTTGTGTGATGGATCAGTTATAATGAATTTGACTGAATAACTGTGTATCTTGGCAGAACGCAAGTTTTCATTGACTTTCATTGAATCAGATTGTGCAAGACATGATGAACTCTGCAGAAGAACTAACAGACACATGACAGCCTCACTGCAGCTGCTGGACTGAATTACTTTAGAGGAGCTTTAATTACAGTAAGAAGAGACTGAATCATTTGCTGCTTTCAGTGTGTAATTGAAAGTTCTGGAGTTTGTTCTGACATGCAGTCATGAGACGAGATTGAAGCTGTGTGTGAACACATGGTCGGGTGTGGATGCAAGTCTTCAGACAAAAGACTCCAGATTGGGCTGAATTTTTTAAAGCTATAAGCTATGAATGTCAGTGTTTTCCAAAAATATTGGCATGTTTTAATATTGAGAAGGCGTTTTAAACTTCTTGCAGGGGTGTTTTGGATGTTTTTTTATTGTTACTGTAGTTTGTTCTGGTTTTATGTCAGCAGGTAACTGGAGCTCAGAAAAGCCCTGCAGGATCAGCTGACCTTCAGCTCTGATACACACTCATCAGTGACTCTCAGAAGCTGCTGTACCGGTTCAGTGGATCTCCTGGTGTCCTCTGTTTGCCTTTTAACACGCAAAAAAGTTTTGCCCTCAGAATCCCAGAAGTCTTTGATTGAACTTGATTTATTCTGTTCAGAAGTTCTGCATCTTTGTGTAAGTGATGATGAAGATAGACGAACTGTTGCTCTCAAGTTTCACTAGTGTAAGCCGAAACCAATAGTTACTTAGAAATAATGCCGAAGCCACTGATCAAGAAAACAACATTCCTGCTTTAGATTGTGTCACAGTTTCTGTTCTGTGCTCACAGCCGCTCTGCCCTCCGTCCAGATACAACAGCTGACAAATGGAAAGTTCAGTTTCCACATGTACAGTACAGTGTTTGAAACTGCAGGCTGTTGTGAGTGTGTTTATGGTCTCTGCTGATGTCAGCTTTAAGAATGAGTTCAGAGACTTCGAAGGACTTGAGCAAATATTTCAGGGTTGCTATAGAGCTCCTGTTCTACAATAATATTCATAGTCACGCAGTGTTTAAAATCATTAGAGATGGTTGTTGGAGATGTATTTTTGAGACCAGGATCCTCACACGTTTGGTTTGTGTCTGCATGTTTTTTGGAGGTCTAGATTTCCACAGTCATCTTTACCTTCTCTAATCGTCTCATTGCATTCATTTACTTTGTTCATGACGTTACGTCTGACCGCAGGAGCTCGGTTGGGCTTCGCAGAGGCTGCGTGAGCGGGTGGGAACTGATGAAGGTCAGGTTGTGTTGTCGCAGTGGTTCTCTGACCTTTAAGGCTATTATGCTAATGCAACAATGTAACTGACGTCAGATATGAAGACCAGGTCGTTTCTCCTGCAGATGTTGTATCTGGTTTCTTGTGTGAATGCTGCGTGTCTGGATTACATGAACACTTCTTTCAGCATGTTTCTCAGAGGCTGAGATGTGAAAAGCTCTCAGAAGTACAGAGTAATCTGTCCTGTTGTTCTTTTGACCTGAACAGTGGGCCGGTGTGTGATTACAGTTAATCATTAACTCTCCCAAGTGTTAATATAGTGTGTGTTAATACTGTGTAAAACCGCTGATCTCGTCCAGACACAGTTGTACTCCTGTGAATCTGAGCTCTGACCCCTTCAGGAAGCATTTTTCACATGCTTTACCTCTGAAGACATAAATCTTCTTATCTTAATTTAAAACATGTATCTGTTCACCTGCATGCTCTGAGTCCTGTGCTGAGGTGATTAAACAATAGCCGGTTAAGAAATTCTGTTTAGTACAGAGCTGCTAGTTTAAAGGTTGAAAGGGTTGCAGAACATTGGTAAAGCAGGTTGGTTAAAGTAGTTCAGTCTAGGAAAGAATATCTCAAAGTTGAGTTTCTCCACAGCTTGTCTCCACACTTGTCTCTTTCAGTGCTCATTCAGGAGTTTGTGTGTTCAGGTCGTGTTGTCTGGTGGAAGGTACCGGCGGTTTTGATTTACAGTTCAGACACGTTTGTCGGATGAAGGCATGCTGGGGAGTTTTATGAGAACATGAAAGTAGAGAATGAAGGCAGCTATAGAAATGCAGACAGTTTGTTTGGAAAGCACCATCAATTTTCTGTTGCTGTGTGTGTTTCTGTGCTGTTTGTCACCGAGCAATAAGTCAAAAGATTTGCAAACGGTTACAGATTTCCTGCCTACTGTGTTATTTACTTTGGCTCGGCTCTGCCTGGATGACTTCAGATGTGTAAAAAGCTTCAAAGTCTCTTTGTATTCAGTGAGACATGTTTAGACATTGAGTTTTACAAAAGATTCGCTCATTTTCTATCCGTACCAGTTCTCATTTCTCTTCTTGAACTTGAACCCGGCTCCTGTCCTCATCTTTTGAGTTTAGCATGTCAGTGTTGATTTAATTGGCAGTGAACAGTCATTTGTCTTCACTGTTTTGCAGTCTTTTTTTTAAAGTGCTGTAAAGTGGGAAACCTTTAACTGAATCACGTACGCCCAGGTTTTGAGTAACATTTCTGGTCCGCAGGTAAAAAAGCTGCTTTTGTTGTGCTGAGAAATGTCAGTGGGTCGGTCAGAAAAGTTCTGCTGGTTTCTACCTCTTGTTTTTGTGTTTCCTGCTCCCAGCTCCCACAAAAGGGGCTTTCTGAGATTACACAGCCTCAAACAGACTCTCTTGTGTTCTGCTCAGAGCAGGTAACCTGAGATCATGACCGGCAGGGTCCACTGTAACAGGCTCTTGTGCTACTGTGTGCACAGTGAGCCAAAGACCTGCTGGTATCAGACACTGAATACCCAGTAGAGCTTCCAGATCCAGTCCAGTGGGGCTTTTATTGAGTTCTTTGTTGTGTAATTGTTCAGAAGTAATTGAAGTCTTTTACTATAGAATTGAAGCAGAGCTGAGGGATAATTCCAGACTGTTGTACCCTAATGTCTTTGTTTTAATAGCAGTGTATGATAATGAGGTCCTGAATGAGATGCTGATAGCCAGTTTTCAGCGATGTCATGAGTTTTCAATCAGAGTTTGATTTGAGGCATCATGAGTGACTGTAGGTGACTGAATACATGCAGTAGAAATAGGAACAAACAGTACCGTGCCTTGAGCTCCAGTAATTTCATTACTGTTGATATGAAGGTATCTGATATAAACGTCTTCATGAGCTCCACCTTGATGTAGGTGAAGATGATCTTCAGTCTAGACAGGACCGAACATGACTCTGAGGTTTCATCTCAAAGGCTGAAGAAAGATTATCTTCCCTTCATGTCAATGATTTGATGAGGATCTTTTGGTTTTGATGAAATCCCTCTAATTATACTCCACCCTCATCAAAACGGCACTTGCTGTCCAGTCAACACTGAAGTACTTCATAACTACACAAGCTAGCATCTGAATTTAGCTTTAGACATTCAGGAGTTGGGTGATATGTGACCTGGAAGTGACCTGGATTGTAGTTTGTGATGTTTCTAAGCATCAGAACCTGCAGTCACACGCAGCTCAAAATGTTGCTGATGTATTAATTAGTTTTAGTGGTGTTTATAATGCAGACAGATGTGCAGGAATCAACTGCTTTACCAGCCTGTTCTGTGTGTCTTAAACAGAACCAACCAATTACAGAACACTTACTGCGGCCCATAATGCATCACAGCTGTGGTTACCAGCACAATGACACGGTCAGAGTCAAGCAGTTTTATTTACCATAACAGAACAACTGGGTTATTATAAAGCAAAGGCATGTGGCTAATCCTGACCCACAACAGAATTATGGGATGTGTAAAACATGTAAACTAATCATTCCAGGGCTGTTTTTATCCCTCTTCCTAAAATATGGCCCAAACCAACAGAGGCTTCATATGATGCATTGATTGTTCAGTTCTGATGTTTGTGTTCTGGCTGCTGACTGGAAAAATGAACCCACATCCTGGAGTAAATCCTCAGAAACCCCAAAACACTCCAGCCACGACCCACTTCCAGTGAGTGAGATGAAACCGGTCCAGCGTGGAGCAGTGAGTGAGATGAAACCGGTCCAGCGTGGAGCAGTGAGTGAGATGAAACCGGTCCAGCGTTTAAGCTCCTTTGATATTTCTATATGACCTTGAGAGTAAAGTCACCCTCTTTTCTACAGTGAACTCTGTTTAAATGCTTTTCTTGTGAGTTTTTTATAAATACCTTGTTGGTGGTAAACAGCTTGAGTCTCTGGGGAGTTTAACCTCTTGGTCACATTTGTTTTTTATAATATTATTTTAGTTAATCACTAGCGATCGTTTGGCTGAGCTGGAAGTGTTACGATTATAAACTCATGACACAACAGTTGCTCAGAGATTCAGATGTTTGGAGCAGCTTATTGGAGTGTTCGGATGACCTGACTGGACTGTTAATGGAGGACTGGAGTTCTGGGTCTTTGTTCCTCGTGCTCTCTGATTGGCTGCCTCTGAAGGGGGACGGTCATGACCTCATGGGAATGGAATGTGGTGCTGTAGGTAGGGCCTCATGTGTTCTCATCACGGGTGTCTGCGGATGATGTCATTTTTAGGAGACTGTGGGTAGATGAGAAGCCTCAAGCCCCTGCAGTTTGTTTTAATTGTTGATGGCCACAAATGTTCTTGCTGTAGACTGATGCTTAATTTCAGTGTTGATTACAGTTTTCCTGAAGTAGATTGTCTCTGTTTAAACTGTTTGCCTTGTTACATAAACAAAGTTCATAAGTGGTATTTACTCGCACAAGCATCAATATAACTGTTCATACTTGAGTATAATGAGTATAAAATCTCTCAATCTTCAGTCATAACTTCAGAATTTGTCCCATCCTTTGCCATTTCTGTGTCATGTTATTTAACCACCTGGCAACTAAGAACAGCCCAGCATCACAATGGTCAGTTGTACTGGCACAAACGCTGAAGAAATGTTGTTATTGCTCTGACATTTTCACCCCGATGCGTGGCTGCAACAATCTGAATGCGACAGAACTTCTCTGACCAGTAAAGCAGTGTGTGTTTTCCTGTCTGAATTAGTATCATGGTCTTTGTTGCCACTTTTACATCAGACGATGAGTGTCAGTTTGAAAAGGCTTGTCAGTTACAACCAATAAATAATTATTACTGGATCTCAATGAATGAATCTGTTTAACTTGTACATCATCGCTCTGGTTGTCCCATCAGGGCGTCTTTAGCAGAGGTTGGTAATAGTTTCCAGAGCAACAATCGCTTTGTGCATCTAGGGTTTGAAGTTCATTTTTCTCCATCTGTGGGTCATGACATCATCAGCTATGAGGTAATGCGCAGAGCTGCGGGATATGAGCGACCTCATGCTGAACACACGTCCATACTGCTGAGCTTCAATTCAAGCGTGTCTCTCAGAGGCTGTGAGTGTATCCCAGGTGTCCTCTGATAAATGAGTGTCTGCTATAAGGTTTGAATCCTGCACATGAGCTTTTTTTTGGTTGTTTTTTTTCCGCTCTGTTGAAATGCAGCGTCTGATAAAGGAAGCTGTCCTCTTTATTTATAGTTCTGCTTTAAGATGCAGGGAAACAAGCAGATCTCTGTCCCTGTAGCTGCTCTGATAATACATTCAACAGTGTTTAATCACCCTAACACAGCCGCTGCAGTGTTTCCACTGTCACACTGATCTGGGGCCAGTGGCTGCTGCTGAATCTTCTGCACATCTTCATGCTAGTAATGAAGTTTGCATGAATAAAATAAATCTTATAAATAGCAATTAATAAAACTAATAGAAAGTATGTATGGAAATTTTTTTGGCGTTTCTATAACGTATTATGTCAAAATAAACTCCCTGCAGAACAATAGCATTAGACATCAGGTGTGTGTCATTAATGGATTCTTGTGCATGTTTTTGTCAAACAGACACAGAGGGGTCGGGCGTCTTTTGTTTTAAACTTGGCAGAGTCGAGTGTTGTGTCCTGTTTACAGTGTACCGGTGCCTCCAGCCTCACTCTTCATATCAGACTGTGGGACCGTTTCATTTGCTCTGCGCTTCATGTTTGTCTTAGTAGATATAAAAAACACATTCTGGGCTTTGCAGTTGTACTGCTTGATTTATTCAAACACTGTAATGAAACGTGAAGAAAATCTGCTCAAACTGTTGCTTGCTAGGAGATGTCTGCAGATGAACGAGGAATGGCAGGAAAAGAAGTTTGAGGTTGTGTTGGCAGCAGTTCAGTGTGGTGAGCACCGGTACAGAACTTCAGCTGTTATCTCATGTTTGACTGGATCTACAGGCCCAGCACAAGCCACTTCACACTCTCTTCACTGCAGTCTTTGTGCCTGTTGTATTTTACTCTAGAAAGAACAACACGCCTTTTTTCTTAAAAACCTTGTTCATCAAGATTTTCTTTGCCTTGTTTCACGCAGGAATTTAAACGAATGCATGTGAACACTGATAGAGATCTGTCTTTCTCTCCTGTCTGTCTCTGTTAGTGTGGGAGTATTTCTGGGTTATTATGGTCTGTTCTGGTGTTGCTGTAATTTCATAAAACCCAAACAAACAGAGCACTAGTTGAAGTTCTTCTTTCTGGAGATGGAGAGTCTTGTCATCAGTTCTTGGTTTTTAAGATGCTTGTGAATCAGATTTATAAGTGTTTTAGTGGACACGGCTCTTTATTAAGAGATTGTTGTAGTGTCAGAAGATTGATCAAATGTTGATTTACACCCTCCCCATTCTGTGATGTGCTTAATGTTTGATAGGTTTGATATTTATCTTGTCTAAGACGAGATGGTGTTGATAGTGAAAGCAGTGTGTCATGACACCAGCAGTTTGTTTCTGTTGATTTAATGAAACGTTTGTGGTTCAGTGACTCTTCACCTGGAATGTGTCCTGATGCCCACGTGTGTTTCACTAGTTTCTCAACAGAGCAGGAAACCCTCTGTTTTTAGGCACAACTTTAAAACCTGCATATATCCTTCCCCAAACCTCCCATGTGAAGAAACATCTGCCAGCTGCCAGTGACCAGTGTGAGACTGCAGAGCAAATAAAGCTCTTGTTTTAGCAGAAGTTCATGCGCAGGTCTTCAGCAGGTCAGGTCTTCAGCAGGTCTTCAGCAGGTCAGGTCTTCAGCAGGTCTTCAGCAGGTTACTGGTGTCAGTATTGTAATTCTTTGGTGATAAGAGCTGGAATGTGTGGAAAGCTGTCACCCCCCCCACCTTTCCTCTTGTATTGTTGTTTTTCTGTTTGGTTCGTTTCCATAGCGACAAACACAAGCAATGAACTCTATCCCATAATCATTTATCTGAGTGAATACATTAGCGGATGTTGAATGGGTGCAGCTGTATTTCTCTTTATAAAACATGAATGTACATGATCTGCTGTAGATGTTTAACATTTACTTGTTTTCACTGTCCTGATACTGACCTGCAGGAAACACATTTATTATTCTTTTTTTAAACATTACTTTCATTTACTTTAACCCTTTAAGCAAATTCTCACTCAATTATTCACCCAAATTCTTGTTTCTGTAACACTGAAGTCATTTATTTGTGCAGTATTTATCACAGTATATTGTTTAAAGCAGTTTTTCGTTTGGTCTGCAGTCTTTGCTGTTAAAACTGATGATGAAGAATTAGTTTCATGTATGCTGGTGGAAAATAATTTGGTTGTGAGATGTCTGTTTGTCATGCTGAACAGCTGAAGACGGCTGTATCCCCTGCAAGAAGATACGGGTGAGGTCCTCCAATGATGTTCGGTTTGAACTGTTGATAAGTTAATGGAAAAAGTCCTCCTGCAGATGTGGTCATGTAGTATTTTTACTTAACCTTCAGTGTGCTGTGTGGAAAGATCTGGAGATCTGTGCAGCCCACATGCTCTGTGGGATTGTGGGTAAACCTTCAGTGTATGTGTCTCAGGAATAATGGTTGGTTTGCTTTAGGAGACCCACCCTGCAGGAAATCTGTGCTCTCTGCCTCTTATTCTCACCTAATCTCATGAAAGCAGAACCTCAGAGGACGCCAGCAGAGGAAAGAGTGAAAGAATGATTTACAAAACAGTTACAGCAAAACTGGAACTGTTTGCTTTGTGTTTGTGTGAGCTGTCAGCGTGCAGGCTGTAGTTTTAATGAGAGAGTTCTTCATTCTGAAGTAATCTTTTACAATAACCACTTAATTATATCTTCAGTTATGAGAAGTAGAGACAGTTGATTCTCAGTTAACAGGCTCTGATGTTTGATTTCATGATGTCAGGGAGTGTTCGAGTGGATCAGACTGCAGCTGTTTCAGTGTCATAATCTCTGTTAATGTCTCTAGGATGGTTTCCAGGGAGATTTCAGTAATAAAGCTCCAGGCACCAGGGAAACCACAGGCTTGAGCTGTGGGTGTGATACTGTGACCTCACAAAGCCTTACGTGACCCCTGCTGCTGCTTCTAAGAGGAATTACATGAGCTCTGTTTCCTTTATCATTGTTTCAGATACTGAAGCGCATTTATTTGTTTCAGGAGCATTAATCAATACTGTCAGATCTTCTCATACATGACCTGCATCCAGAGTCTGTATGTTTGTCTTCTGCAGGGAGTTCTGGGCAAAGTTTGTATGATGTTTGATCTTAATTGAGCTTCTTGGTTTATTCTTATCCTCTTGTTTTGTCTTTAAAGTTGTGTGTGTGTGTGTGTGTGTTGGGGTTATAAGCAGCTTTTCAAAACTTCTCTGGTATTTATCTGTTATTCATGAAGGAGCTGGTTAGATTAAACTCCTGCTGTCATGGCAACCTTCATTCTCTCTCTCTGAATGCAGTCGGTGAGTAGTGGTCTGTTGTTGAGGGTGGCGGGCGGGTCGGGGTGGGGGGGTAGTCTCGTATGTTGATTCCATTAAGCAGGAACTTGAGGAAGGCAGAAGTTTCTCTTTTACAGCTCTGATGAATGATGTTCTGCTGTGAGCAGCAGTTCAGAGTTCCACTGAATCCTATCAGAACCTGCCAGAACATTCCACACGTCTGGCTGCTTGTAGCTGGCTGATCCACACAGCCGTGTAAAGAGTGACGCGGGTCACTGGGTCAGTCTGATGTTTCGAACTCACAACTGCGTTAAACTGTGTTTTAAAATAAACTGTTTATTTATTGCAAACCATTGTGATATCCACAGTTATTCAATATTTAGGGAATTGTGTTTGAGTTACTCTGGAACACAAACTGGTCTGTTCATTAAAGACTGAAATTTCACATCTGCAGTTTGAACAGAGATTTAATCTTGTCTGATAGAAGCTGTAAACTCAAGTGTATCTCATCAGTGTCTCCTCTGATCTCAACCTCCTGCTCCACCATGTGCTGAAGTTCAGCTGATTGTTCTGCAGCAGGTGGAGAAGATGTTTGCAGAGCAGCTTGTGATATAGGGCTGCATGCATGTGTGTGTTTGCAGTGTGCAGTTAATGCAGTGCAGCGCAGGCGTCTCGCTACTGCAGCCGGTCCTGCAGATCTGGGAACGGTCTGGAGTGGGATGGTTCTCAGATCACTAACAGCTGTGATTCTTCCTGGAAACATTTCTTTTGTCTTAAACTGAACCGTTCCAGCTTAGCTAAACAGTTTCTGTGTTTTCACTGCTGAATTATCACCTTGTTTTCCTGACAGCTGATGCTGGGGACTGAACTGATTGTTTTAATGGTTTGATTAGCACAGGAGCTCAGTGTTAATGGTGATGAACTGTTATAATTGAATTGCTTCTGGATTTCTTCTGGACTTCATGGTTTTCAGTGAATCATGCTCGGATGTTTCTGATGGGTGTGATGTTGGTCTAATGTTGTTTACTGGTACAGTCAAGCACCCCAGCATACAGATATCAGCATCCAGATAAAATAGTGAGTCATTCTCAAACACTTCTCTCCACCCTTATGATATGGTAGTTGTGTTTGCTGAAGTGATGGTGTTTCTCAGGCAGGTCTCACTATTACTTACACTAATGAATTGTGTTACAGAAACTTTATTGAGTGAGCTGTTATGATGTGGGTTGCTTAGCAACCATTTTTCACCACCCACTCAAATTTTCTTATAAATTTTAAAGTCTAGTTTTAGACTATAGCATAGTATACAGCACAGATAGGGAATGTGTTCAAACCTGTGCTCCTCACAAGAGCATCAGAGCTCAATGTGTCACAAGCAGCTGTTCCCACTGCGCCATGGTTCTGCCATTCATCTTATAAGTGGTGAAATCCTTCCATCTCCCAGATTACATGACTGAACACGTGACCGTGTGTGATGGTGTGAAGGAACTCTAACATCTCCTGCACCCTTCCACAGTCTCCACTCATTCATCTCTTTAATTCTGTGTCCAACAGACAGCAAAGCCATCGTGGACGGAAACCTGAAGCTGATTCTGGGTCTGGTATGGACCCTCATTCTCCATTACTCCATCTCAATGCCCGTGTGGGAAGATGAAGATGACGATGAAGCTAAAAAACAGACGCCCAAGCAGAGGCTGCTGGGCTGGATCCAGAACAAAGTGCCCGACCTTCCCATCACAAACTTCAGCCAGGACTGGAGGAGCGGCCGGGCGCTGGGAGCTCTGGTGGACAGCTGTGCTCCGGGTGAGAGAGTGTGTCTGTAGAAGAAACTTGCTTCTATGTTCCATTGAATCATTCATGTCATTATTTCTAATTGAGTGGTGAGGAATGTCCGTGTTTCAGCCTGGTGTCTTTATAAAGATCCTGTAATCGTCAGATACTGGAATGAAAGTTTTTACTGTAACATACTGAAAGCTTGGCAATGTTTCTGCAGAACTTTATGAACACAAACAACTCTGATGAAGAAATGTACCATTATTACTGTCAGGTTTTTATTGGTTTGTTGTATGTAAAATGTAAAATCTAGTTGTATTAATAGGTGTACATATTGAAATATGATTGTAGTGTGTTAGTAAAGATATAAATGCTCAGTGTTTTGACACGTGCAGTTTTAAGTGGTTTGGTTTGTGTGTTTTTAAGGATTGTGTCCTGACTGGGAGATCTGGAATTCAGAGAAGCCAGTGGAAAATGCCACAGAGGCCATGCAGCTCGCTGATGATTGGCTGGGAATTCCACAGGTGAGCCAATGACCTTTGATCCCTGTATTACCTCGGAATGAGATTAGAATTAATTTCTTTAAGTTCTAAGTCCAGTTAAAAGTTCAGATTTCATACTAATGTGTAAATATCAGCCTGAAATAAATGTAAGGTAATTGTAAAGTATTAATAATCAGAGTAAAAATGGCCATACTGTTTGTCTAAGAGGAGGTTGTCAGATTGAATG
>JAZGTK010012400.1:4534-14958 GCA_036877625.1 Ambastaia sidthimunki
TATGATCCCATGTGTTTTTGTGGCATGAATAAAAGCGACGGTACATTCATTGTCTCACCAGGTTAGCGATCATCCCTCTCTTTCTTCTGGCTCTCACCATCACGCTCATTCTAGTGTTCTTCCCGCGTGCCTCCGAAGTTCCTTCCGCTCAGAGGGAAGTACAGGTGAGTGCGTTAAAATAGTGTCATTGTATAATGCCTTAAAGGGATGGATGGATGGATGGATGGATGGATGGATAGATAGATAGATAGATAGATAGATAGATAGATAGATAGATAATGGCCACACTCTCTGTTATTTTTATTCTGTTTCTTTATACAAGACTTAATGCAGAGTAATTAATTAATGATTAAAAAGAACATATTATATATTTATTTAAGAATATATTTATAAAACAATTTAAAACAAACTTTTTCACTTTCTCACCATATTTTCCAAGTAACAATTATGTGCCATTTTATCATAAAGTGATTTGATAACTGCTTTATAAGTCCTTTGAATTCTGATGTTTGTTCTTGAACAGAGTGTAAGTTGGACTGTAAAACTGTGTTTGTTACATTTGACATAAAGACACGGCTGGTTTATCTCTCCTCAGCAGCAGACAAGCACAAACACAACAGCTTTATCCCTGCTTCACTTTTTGCCAATAACACAGCACTGAGCTGCCAAGCTACCCTCTCGTCTGTACAAACACAAACCAAACCATTTACCTCCAACACACACAGTAGCAAACCGTCACTGTGCTGTACAGCTTCAGCACATTTATACAACAATTATTAAGTTAACTCAGCTTAACCAAGCTACAGTAAGTTTTAAAACTAGATCACAATAAAATTACAGCAGACTCAGAAGCTGATATGTAGCATGTGATGTAGTTTAGTGGTTACCAATTTGGAATGAACATAATGCTTGATAGTGGCTTAAACCGGACCGACAGAAAGATAAATTAAAAACAAAACAAGACTGGCCCTTATTTGCAGCTGGGTTAACTATAGACACACGTGTATAGCTGCAAATCCTTGTCACGCCCATTGCCGATTTGTTTGCAGTTAGTATGACCAGATAACTGTTTTCTCTTGATAGGTGACAGTGTGTTGTAGGAGAAATGGGTAACCCCTCAGTGTTGTACAAAGGAATAATATCACAGTGCCAATTAAGCTGGTCCCAAACAGGATCTCGCTGTGGTACATTCGATGCCACATTAATAAAACATGGCCCCTGCTCTGTGCTTCGCTAGCCGGCTAATTGGCAAATTACAAAGTGAGATGCGTTAAACGAGAGAACACTGCATTCACTGGAGACCCGTCCCACACACACACACACACATACACACACACACACACACACAAAGACATTGTTTAATAGTTTAATGTTGTGGCCTCTGCCATGATTAAGGCCTCATACACTAGTAGAGATATGGACTGTGGTTAGTATTCTACACAGTCTCCCTGTACAGCTTTAATTCTGACATGGGGCCAACAAACAGACAAAGCTTAATAAGATACAGTGGCAAGAATAAAATTAAGGTTAAAGCTTCTTGTCTTGAGTTAGTATGCTGAAGTAAGTGTAAAACACACTTTATAAATAAACAAATAATACATTAGGCATATTGATTTATTTACATTTAGGTAGGGTATATCTTTTTTTATTTATTGGAATAAAAATGACTGTAGTTTAACATTTGTTTAGTTTCAGTGCAAATTCATCTGCTAGCTTCTTTTAAACGGTTTCATTTTATTCTTAAAGTCAATTTTGTCCAAATATTAGTATGACCGTTTGTATAGAATCTTTAGCTGTATATAATTGTCTGACGTCTAATGAGGGTGCAGTCAGATATGAAAAGAGCCTTGCTGACCTCTAGTGGAGAAAACCAGAACATGTCGAACCCATGTCTTTCTGGTTGAAATTATTAATGGCAACATCATAGCCCTTGGCGTGAATGACTTTCCAATAATTGTATAATGTGTTAAATAATTCACACCACAAACGTATGATGTTTTTCAGATAGTGGATACGTTCTTCATCGGCCGTTATGTGCTCCTGTCCTTGGTGAGCGTTGTGTTCCTGGCAGCCCTTTTCATGTTGCTCCCCCTACATTTCCTGGAGCCTGTGTACGCCAAGCCCCTGAAAACACACTAGACCGTGATCGTGTGCCAAGCTCCTACAGATGCCCCAAAGCAGGACAGCCAGCCTGGCAACACCATCTATCAACAGCCCTGCTTGAGATGAGAGGGACCAGCAGCAGGTTCCAATGCTTTTGTCCTCCAGTTCTAATCAGACGTGTCCACATCTCTGAGAATCTGAGAGCCTGGCACAGAGGGGTCAGAGAGGAACATTTTGTAAAAAAATGTGTTTTCAATATGTATTGATGTTAAACTTGTGTAGTATGAATGAATAACACTTAAATTTACACCTCTTTCCTGAGACGGTTGTGTTTTATTGTTATGAACAGTTATGAACACAATTACAAATAAATACAATTTATTTTATGCCAAATGTTCAGTGTTTTTGTTCTTTTTGAGTAATAATACTTCAGTGCTTAGGTGTTGTTCAGACTTTTAATGCTTAAAACTTTGGCCCATAACTTACATAAATTGCATTACTAAATATCTAGTATGAAGTATCTAGTATTTGTGTTTCTTTTTTTTTAAGATATACTCAGTGGACATTTGAGTGCTTTTGCTGTGAAAAATCACACGCTAATACTCCAGTCTATTAATTGGCTATTTGCAAACTCAAATTTAACTCATTCACAGCTCAAACCAGACAAATTTCATTTTCTTGGTCCCATATTGACATGCTAATTTTGGCCTTATGGAAGCATTCTTTAAAACACTGTCTCACTCTCCACAATACCACAAAGACGCAGGGAGCAAAGTTGGGCGGTCCAACAAAGCTTCAAGCTGTGCAAGTTGATTATTTTGTTCTTAACAAGGCGAATACTCTGTGTGGGCCTTTTGTTGCCTCAGACGTTTACTTTCAGTTTCATAAATCTCTCCGGGAGACAAACATCACAAGGGCAGAAGGACATTAGCTTGTTATTTTCACATGGTTTTTACATGTATGTGTTTTTACATGTGATCATAAAGCTAACAGATAATGAGCTTCATATGGAACCTGGTGTAGTTACACACACAATATAAAAGTCACAACAACCAATCAAATGTGTTTGTCTAATGTAACTTGTAACATGAATTAGTTGGCCAACACATTTTTAGCAGGAGTGTAACAGATATGCCATGCATATATTTCTGCTTATACATATCAAAGAGTCTGTGGCCATGAAACATATGCTTGTTCAGTCAACAAAAATCTTGGAGGACCACATATCCTGGAATTTATCCCTTATACTCATATATCCGGAAATTCCTATAGTAAGTGATTGTGGGAATCTGTGCAGGAAAGGAGGCGAGGATGCATCTCGGTTGTGCTAGCTCTCACCCTTCGGGTCCATGCGGAATCTTTATTTAAAACGGGAGTCTGACGGGACGTGCGGTGAAATTCCAACCAGTGTGATGAAAGAGAATCTAATGAATCAAATCCAATCCTATTAGTTCCGGCCCACATCGCAACACTGAGGCCTTTCTGCTGGCTGATCAGTGAGATCTACCAGAGCTTGAGAAACAGGGTACTGGACGGATGCTTGGAAGGATATCTGGACTGGTACATGAAATGAATTGTGGGTAATCAAACCTAAGGATCACAGATACATCAAACATCATCTGTGTGTGTAATTTAATAATACAAAAGTCATTAAACAGATCCATTTGTAAAGCACAGCTTATCTAGTGTTTATAGAGGTTTCCAAAAGGAAATCAGAAGTCACAGATATTATTTGTCATCATTAATGTTATCTTATTAGTGAATATTAATAAGTGGAGACAATAGAAATTAAGCTTATTGGAATTAGCAAAGAGGAATTTGTCATTTCTGCAGGTGGTTGAGAAATGCCATCACATAGCAGATGGCACAACTCACCAACATGCTGCTCTGTAATCACTTACTGCGACCTTTTCTGCGAGGACACTTGACTTATTTTTCTGCTTTTTTGTCTTTCTCTTCATTCCCTTATTCCTCCTTGTTGTCCGCCCTGGTTGTGACTCTCTCTCCAGGGAGTGGGAAAAACAGCAGAACAAAGCATCGGAGCGCGCCGGCTCATTGGGAGTCTGAGCTGGAGGCTTTGTAGGACAGCCAGCTGGACATACAAAGACATAGAGAAAGAGAGAGAAAGAAAGAGGGGGATGCAGAGCCGGAGAGGTGTAAGCACAGCCTGGGTATGGGTGTGGGTTCTGCTGGGGTTCGAGGGGGGATGGAGAGAGAGGGTGGGGTGAGAGAGGAATAGGGTGAACAGTAGATCTTGCTTTGTGATCCACTCAAGCAGAACTTTTGCCCTCACAGCTCCGGTCTTCTATTCTGCAGCTCTGTGCCGTGCAGCCCACCCGTCACCCCCCACATCCCGCTCCATCCCTGAGAAATTTTATCCTGGCATCTAATTCTGGATAAATCTTACACATATACCTCAATGTGGGAATCATGAGTCAAACAATCAATGGAATTCCTGCTGGTTTTTGATGGATGCAAAATGTTGCAGATCAGATGAGTTTGAATCTGGGTGCCAAACTTTAACAGTTAATAGAAATATGATGACCAGCTTATATATTAGAAATGTGTTTTATTGATGTGTAAGCTTGAGTGAAAGGGAGCTTTTTCAAAAGTTTTTTTCTGCTACCTCTATAGACCTGTTCAAGCCAAGGGAAAATATTGACAGCAAACAAGATTTTGTATTAAAACAATGCATCCAACGGTCCATTCATACCAGAAATAAAAACAAGATGTTATTTTGCATTGTCATTGCCTACACCAACAGAAAAACACTATAGAAAAACCAAACACTGATCTTTAGCCTTTTCTATGCAGTATATCTCTCCCACTGCCTCACCACCTGAGATCTGCTTTTCCTCTCTCCATCTCTCCAGCTCATTCCTTAGAGAGATTAGAGGCCTTCATCCTTCTGTGCTAAAGATTAAGGCACAGTTTAAGGGTCAGTATGAGCAGGAATAGCCCCTTGCAGTGTTCCCCCGACACCCTATGAAGGGTGAAGCGTGGCTTTTGGGTGTTCACCTCGACTTGACCCAATACCTAGCAGGGGGTACAGTGTGATGAGGGCACTGAACAGGAGAATCACCGATGTTTTAAATCCAAGGTCATGGCTTTGTGTTTGCAGTCTGGGTGGTCAGTGAGATTCAAAAACATAAATGTTGAACATGTAGTAATTTGAGTAATTTCTTAGAAGTAACAGATCTCTCTATTATTTGTGTGTATTATAGTGCCCCTATTTTTTTTTAAATGTGTCACATTTATTTTATTTAATACTCCCTAAACACCAAACCACTACCGACATCCCAGCTAACAGGGAATGTTGTTAGAAAGTTTCCCTCAAAGTCATCAAAAACATTCTTGCAGTAATTTTAGTAGAACATTTTTTCAAAGTTATATGTCATTGGCAAACATTTGTTTCTTGAACATTATAAATAACATTCTTAATGTTTTTGTAACTTAATAGTAAGTTTGGGAAATGTTCTTACAACCTAAAACTGTTAGCTGTGATTGAAGATAGAGTTTTTATATTTAGTTACTGACCGAAAATAAGCCCAAAACAGAAACTGGCTAACAGCAAAACATAGTGATAATTGTGTACCAGCTATACTATAATACAGTCTGTGAAATGTATATCCCCACTTCTCTGCTTGTGGCTTATAGTTTAAATGAGCTGGGAGGTTTGTTGAATAACAGCCATGATCAGGTCAGGTCTGTTAAACAGCATGTTCCCTCAGTTCCTCTGTGCTGAAGCAGCAGGACTGGTGAGTGGAACACAAGACCAGACTGCATGAGATAAATTGCTTTTCTAGTCCCATTTGATTCAACCTCACTGATGAGTTGGGGCACATACTGTGCACGCAAGCACTTACAAATTTCTCTCTTCCTTTTTTGCTTCGTGAACAGTGAAAAACTTTTACAGTTGTACCACACCAACGAAGAAAAGGCCCGTGCCTCTCCACTCCGTGTCACTTTAGCCGCTCGGTAATCGAATTCCACCGTGTTCCTGTTGTGAGTTAATTGAAATGTTTAAGTGTGAAAATCGAAATGATTTCCACTTCTAGCAAAACATCTTTACTTCGACAAATGAGAATGTTCCAGTTGCATTAGCGATTTGGTCCGCTCACCTCTCCTCTCCCTACAAAACAGAAAATTGTATTGGGAAATTGTGAGCTCCCCAAACAAAAGCCTTTCCTTTCACGCGCGACAAGCAGCCAAAGCCATTGGAGAGGGTCAGTTTTGTTTGAAAACACTCCCTCTATAATGCTTTTGAGAGAGTAGCTTGATGCAGGAATGAAGGGTGTCTACTTCCCCTTTTGTCATATGGGCCAATAGGAGTCAGGCAATGCATTTTGCCCGTTTGATGTTTAAAGAGCGCAAAAATTAGTTGTTCTAAAGGATTTGATCGGTCCACTAGCAGACACTTGATTAATGGAACCGATCTTTTCGGTATGTGAGATCTCTTCCCGCCCCTCCCCTTCAGTCGTGGCCTTGTTTTCACATCTCAGCGACGTGCAGAACGAATGACACAGATGTTGTTGGAGGAGACAGTACCCGTTTCCCCTCTCCTGCGCTCCCAGCATGGGGCCCGAAACTTGTTTTTCAATCATTGTTTCCGCCAACTTCTTTCCCAAAAGAGACAAGAGAGGCGTGAAAGAGGAGGGAGAGAGCTGCGAGGCCGCAAAAAAGAGGGAGGGAATGTAAATACAAAACATTTGTGGAATATAAAGAAAAAACATTCTCTATAACAATCTCCAAATAATTTAGCACAGAGGCGTTCGGGAAGGGTGGTTCAGTCTTAGCCGCGGTTGGAGCCGGGATGGAGCTGTAGTGTAGTGGAGGTGTGAGAACGGAGGAGAGGAGTTTTAGCCTGAGGATGCAGGTGTCGGAATGGCTGCTCTGGGTGGCGTGGCTGTGTGCCTGGACCGAGGCGGCACGCAGGTGCCAGTGCCAGTGCGCTTGCCCACCTGATGAGCAGCTGGAAGAGAGGACGCAGGAGACACAGAGGTCAGAAAGGTCAGAGGGGAGAGGGCACCTTCGCCATCGTCTGACACATCAGCGGGCATCACACAGGGACAGAACTCATCGCAGGAAAGGTAAAGCACGGATATGTGTGTCTCCGAATGTGTGGAATATAGCTGGGCTTAGGAATATATGTTGTGTTCAATGGCAAAATCTATATTTTTCTTACATTTGCCATCCTGTTTTAAATAGAAGACACCTGGTTTAAAAAAGTATAAAAAAATATATATACACTAAAGTATATCTAAAATATTTGTTATACAACTGTAAAATTTCTGTTTGGATCATAAGTGGTTTCTGCAAAATTTGTTTAATCGTCTCTCTCAGCGTATCGACTTGAGGTCCAGAGCATGAAATCAGAAAGACAGTGATAACTTTGTTTAAAAGTTTTTCACTTTGGGTTTTTTTTTTGCTTAAGGTCACAGCAGATTAGAATTTAGAATTGTGATTAGAATTGTGGCAACCGTGCGTTTTATTACATTTACATGATTGAAGTTTGACTGTTTTAGTAGATTTATTTTGGAGGAAAGTTAACCAAACAAATGTAATTATTTGTGATCTGAGACTGACTTCTTGAATAGTTAGTGTAGTGGAGAGATTTGGGCCAAGTGTATTAGGAAAAAATAAACCTGAAAGCACAGTTTGGTTATTTAAAGGTGCTGTGAAAGATTTATCTATTCTTAGTTTTGTGTTAATTATTTATTTGTAAACTTATTCCAATTAAAACACAAGCACTGGAGATAAGGCTGTAAAACCTTTTGTTCATTAAGTCTTTAAACCAATATAACCTTTTTTAAGTAAATAAAAATATATATAAAACATCAAAGCACATAAATACATCATTTTGTGTTTGAGCAGCATACTATGAAAATATATATTTTCAACATAATAAATGAAACATTTTGACCACTTGTAACTTGTTGAAAGACATTCTTGAATACTTATTTACTCTAATAGAATCCAGTTTGGGTACATAAAGAATTTTACACTTTGTGGAGGAATTCAAAGTGATTTCTGCACGATTAAATCAGGCAGTAAAGTTACAGCGGCACTTTAGGAAGGTAAATGAGAGTTCTTTAGTGGTCCGGCTTGAATTCGTGTGGTGGTATGCAGCCCCACAGTTCCTCAGCATCTTTTGTTAGCGACTAAAAGCTGGATAATCCACAGGCCATGGAGGCACTGCTCTCAGGATCAATATATGTGTCCATCAGTGCGGCCTGCTCTTTAAGGCCACACAATAGACAGTTCTCTAAACAACACTTTATTTATACGTGCCTTTGGAGAAAATGAACTGCCGCCTCTTCTTTTACTTTCCGTTTTCTTCTTCTCTCTCTGGTCCCCTCAGAGACTTTATTTACATAGACTTAATTGTAATTGGAATTTGCAAGTGTTTTACCCCTCTGTGTTGTTTTCGCTACAGTCGTGCTTAACTTTCAGTTCTTTTTATGGTCTTTTTACTTTTAATGCCTTCTGGCTGTGATCGCAACTTTAAATTGGCCCTTAAAGACTCGCTTAGTCAAAAGTTTATGAATGTTCAGCACAAATTTTTGTGATGTTATAAAAAAGTTTCTAACTGGATAATCAAACTGTTAAAAGTCTAGTGACAATGTTTTACATGTAAAACAGTTATGTATTGTCATATATTTTTTTGTCATAATTTTGAAATATCACTGTGCTAATATTGATTTTTATACTCATTGCTGGCCTATATGATGTTTAATGTCTGCATGTGTTATAATGTATTGAGCAATTTGTACTGAAGGTACAAATTAGAAAGTCTTTCTTGGAGAAAGCTTAAGGAAGTTTTTATTGAATTGCTTTATGGCTGTAAACTTAAAACATAAAAATCACTCCAGTGCACTTTAACACAGCGATTGTTAGTCCATTTTGTAAGTGGCTGGTCTTCAGTCATCGCAGACGTAAATCCGCTATAGGCATGTCATCAGCTTCTCCTGGTGCCGCGGGTCACTGGGGAGGGTCCCAGAGAGCCGGATGGCGCTTTCTTTAACATTGGTACTGACAGAAGCAACCGAGAGAGAGACTGAACATACATTAGGTGGAAAATCTAAATAAATAGTGTCTGAATATCTGATTGTTTGTATAGCAGTTTATGTTCGCGATAACAGTTTGTGTGGAGAGCGATGCGTTTATTTTGACGGATCAAATTTCCAACCTTGCGCGTTACCATGACAATGAAACTCTTTCTAAATTTTTGTTGGGTTTTTGGAGTTATTTATAATATTCAAGGTAAGTACAAATATCTTTATTCGTCTCAGTGTGTATTTGGTGTTTTATATTGAACTGGCGAGTTAATAAGTGGCAATATATTATTTTATAAAATGTCTATATTGATTTACGTTTTGGTTATTTTTAATAAACAAATTGTTGCCCATATTCGTAAATTACAATTTTAGAGTATCAGAAAGGAGTTACGTCTTGTTTTATATCTTGTTTTAAAAACAATATTTAAAGTAAATGTTTGTTTAGCGACAACGTTTTAGTGACAGGCCTGATGGATAAACTAAATCCATTCTTATTCAATCTATGTACAAAATCCTAACAAAAACAAGCGTCCTTTTTTTTGTTTTTTTAAACAAACACCACGTAGAATGTCACAATAAACTGTTAAAAGTGCAGTATTGCTGTTTTACATGCTTGCATAGTTTACCCCAAATTCTTCTACAGCAGAATGACATAGCAGGACTGCGAGACTCTTGGCTTCCTCTCTTTCAGGAAACCGGCCCATCAGAGACAATAGCAACTTTTAATAGTCAAACACATCTTTTGCCAAGAATGTAGCACTCAAAACCTCCATTGTGCTGTTTACCCTGACCTGCCCTTGTGACACATTAAAAACAGACTCAGCTTATCTTAATATCTGTTTAACAACATCATTTAGTTTCCAAATTAAAGAGTATCCAGATCAGATAGAACACAGATGCTTGTTTTAGGACCAAATCAAGCGTTTTTTTGTTTTAAGACCCTCTCGTGCACGTGTGATTGACATGTTTTGGCATGAGAATACAAAGACACATTGTAAGACATTGTAAGCTGGCCAATAATAGCGGAGGGCCGTTTCTACAGTTGATGCACAGGTGACGGATGTCCTGCTGGTGCTTGACTTTGTTTGTGAGTGCTGGTCCTTTGTTCCTCTCACAGCAGGAAAAACAGCCCCCTGTACTGACTCTGTTTCCGTTTCTTAGAGGAAGTATGTTTCCTCTGCTCACTGATGGGTCATACAGTGTGCTGGGCATAGAGGAATTCCATCTGTCAGGATTGTATTTATTTATTGGAAGTCACAGTGG